>JANTPZ010153985.1:3056-15010 GCA_025593235.1 Vachellia pachyceras
GGATGTCTATGGAGGCAAGTTTGTTCATTTTTTCCTTGAAATACAAACATCATCTTATTTGGAGGAATCATATTCGAAGTATTATTTGATACTAAATACGAACACTTCACCTAGTTAGGATTTGCTTCTTGGCTTACCATGTCACAAAGACTAAACCTTTCCGCCACATCTATGACTGACTGTTGGGAATTTTTAATTTTTATGTACAACTTTTTAATTTTATATTCTTTTAAGATTTTATATTAAAGTTTTTTTTTTTGGGTACAAGTGAGGGCAGGAGCCCAAAACTTAAACTAGGACTAGGCTAAATGGGGATTAAATCCCAAGTCTGTATTGTGGGAGAGCATAAATCGGCATTAGAAGAAAGCTGGGTTAACCAGTAACAGAACAATCAAGATGAAAGAATTGGCGGTTTTCCTCCAAAACTTCTATATATTAATTCTATCACTCCTCCACGCTATCATGATGCCTCCAGATCTTCCAACACTTGGAATCGCTTTCATGTTACAGAGACAATCGAAAGTATATGTTGAATTTTGGACTCACCTTCACAACTTGTATCAGCTAGAATAATTAAGTTTCAATGGATGCCTCTTCCACAAGGGCCCCTTGTATTCCAACACATGATCTTATCCGTAAAATAATTATTGGGTTAAATAAAATTAGAGACCCATTACTGCTCCCTAGACATTTGAGTCTTGGGAACCATAGTCTCTACGCTTTGGGCATCCATTGGAGAAACAATTTGAGTTGGGCTAACAAGGTATAACCCATTCCATTATCACCCGGGTCCACTTCTTCAACTCTATCTTCACCGGGATCAATAGGTATAGGGGAAAACGCTACCATAAGGACTCCTCCTAGTCGGGAATGGACAATGGTTGAGGCGAAAGGTTAGCATCCTCCGACACGAAGATAATAAATGGGATCACTTTAGTTGAGCTGGACTGATTCGATTGGATAGAGTTCGGACGAATCATGCTAGGAGTTTCTCATCACCCGCGCCTGTTCCACTCGACCTCAAATGGCTGGTCCTCTACTTCTTCGTGGCGTTCCGTTTCCTCACTTTCGGCTCCATAACTTACGGCGTTTTGTGGTGGGAATCGCTGTGACTGACACGCCTCACCGCGTATTCTGCTGTGCCCCCACCAACTCGGGGCCGGGACAAGAAGATGAGAAAGCTAGCTATGCTGCTCAAATCTCCAAGCTGCTTAGAACTAAGGAGCTTGCAAGTCACCCGAGGTCGGATGACCCCGATTATCGGAAATGGAAGGATAAAGAAGCAGAGATCCTCAAGGACATTGAACCAATCGTTAGGCTAACCAAGGATATCCTCCACTCGCGAAGGTCACCCCCCCAACAAAAGATTCCTTCTCTGAAATTTTGTACTTCTTGCTTGTCATTGTCAAACTGTTCGTCTTATTGTCGATAAGAATCCTCAGCACATCATCCATTACTTATACATGCAAACAAAATGAGTTATAATCTATTACCTAACGAGAATACATATGGTGGAGATCATCGTGTGCCTTCATCTTTGTAATGGATGAAAAGATAGGGACCAACCGACTAAGCACTTCAACTTCTTCGCTGAGAAGTTTATTATCCTTGTTTCCAAGTCTGCGCCTTGGCTTCTCTTACCTAAACTTAATTGTCATTCAATTTTCCTGATACCCTCTATTTATGTGCTTGGACATAATAGCCCGTTGATTTTAGTCTGCTAGCAAGTAGAGAACAAATTTTCTGTTCGGACGCTGCTTGGCATGAATGCCCATAACTATAGTTCAAACCTGAGCAGAAGAAAACAAAACCAATTCCTGCTATTGTTGGTTGAATTTTTCTTTTATGTACATCTCTATTTAAACCATATGACACTATTAAATTCTGGGCGCAAAAGTTTGTTTTGCTGTACATAATTAATATATGCATTAATCTGCAATTCAGCTTAAAGTAATTACTAATCTGATAACCTGAGCATGATGCTAAAGTAGTTGTCAACATCTTTTCAATTTTCAAACATCCTATTGTAGTGAAGCAATAAAGCAGTACATTATCGGTTGCCCTCTAGTGTTTCTCCTCGTGTCTCCACTTTCTTTTAGCGAAAACCCCATAATTCCGCTGGCGCAAAATCCAAAGTTCATATTCCCTTCTCGGAAATTCCTCATGAGACTATATTCGCTCCTTGACAAGAAACTAAACACTTGAGTATAATATGCCTCTGAGCTTCTTGGTTGAGTGATGGAGATTTAACATTTGCATTACTGTGAACCTTATTGTGTGACTTTACCAAACTGAAGATGTGAAGCATATTTGAAGAGGTGATGAGCAAAATCACGACTCTGCGAGTGTCAGCAAAATACCTAATAAATAAGTAGATAGGCAAGCATAAAATTGCTGCGAAGCATCAAAGGCTCTAAAATAACTGCTTAAAGCGGTGCTTGCTTGCCTGAGTCTCTTTCCGGAATGCACAAATATTCTGTGATAAATTATATATCTCTTTCATGTCCTCCCAATTATACTTGCCGCATTTTTGGAACAGTAGCCGGTATGGCTTCTACAAATTTTCTTAACCTTAACAAGCTATCTTCTTAACGACTTTGATTTTCTACATTAGGTACATGGATGGAGAGCAATTGACAGCTGAGGATGAGAAAGTTGTGGTAGAGAAGCTTCTTGCTTACCATCCACGTTCTGAAGACAAGATTGGATGTGGCCTTGAGTCAATTATGGTATGATACACTTAATTCTATATGTATATCTACATGCCATGACAATGATGCAATTTGTTGTCGTCATCATACTATAGCGCTTTCGATTTCTTTATGTTTTGTCTTTGCAACTCCTGAGTTGCGATTCTTGTACATTAAAAATTACATACTATATTGTATGAACTGCTTTTAAAGGAACATCTGCAGGATAAGGAATGTTATCTTTTGTATGAATTAAAATTTCTGAATTACTTTTCTCCCAAAAGTAATGATTTAATTTTAATTATATTTAACACCACAAGATTGTGTTTCTTCCCCATCCAATCTAAACATTTAACTCGTGTGTTTTAACTTATATATCAACTTCCTTGGGATACTTTATGTGCTACATCTGCGCTAAGATGTATTTCTATTTAGGCCAAAAATGATATATTTATATGACACTTTGAGCCTAGTATGCTAAAACTGATGATATCCCCTGCTACTGTGGCACTGCCCGATGGAGTGCTTACCTCTGTTTCTAATGACAATAAAATCTAGAAATGCTTTATCTTCTGAATTCTTTTTTGGTATAACAAGATGTTTCTTATTGCATTCGTTGTGTCTAGAAGAATTTATATAGCAATACAAATTACAAAGTACAAAACTATCACTTTCTTTGAGCTTTAGCTTCAGAAGAATGGTTCTCCATATGGGCATTAGAACCTTTGGGAGTAAATAATGTTGTTATTCTACAATGTTTCATAAAATCCGTCTTGCTGTGTCTCAATAAGACACAGACCACGCTGGTTTCCAGTTCAACCTGTTTGGCTGTCAAAACTTTGACTTAAATTCTATTAGGGATTGGATTCCAGTGGGTTTTGGGCCTATCTGTTCTACTTTGTTGGCCTACCAGGCCCATTTGCTTCTGACGTAAAGTTAATTATATCTGAATATGGAACTGCTGAAATACATTGTGTGAGAGAATGTTCTTGCCTAGGTAATACTCCAGATGTGCGTGTATTTAGATTTACATCATAAATCCGAGCCACGCTCAAACTGCTTGGATGTTCTTAGTTTTGATTTTTTTATTCCGCTATAGACTAAAATTCATTTCGTGTGATTTTTTGATGGGATGGGATGCTTTATGTGATATCTCGCGCAATTTTTATTTGTTTAGAGTTCTTCCTATTTCTTTGCCTTTCAATTGTTGTTATTGTGTATGTTGCTCTAGATTTTTGCAAATTACTTGACTTCTTGCATTGCAGGTGGATCGTCACCCCCAGTTTAGATACTCAAGGTGTCTATTTGTTGTGAGAACTGACGGTGGCTGGATCGACTTCTCCTACCAGAAGTGCCTTCGTGAGTACATCAGAAATAAATACCCATCTCATGCAGAAAGGTTTATTCGAGAACATTTAAAGCGTGGGAGTGGTTAATATGTATATATTGGAACCTGATAACTGATTCTGGCTTCTCAATCTATAACATCGTGCCTGTTGCCATGATTGTTCAACGCTCTACCTAGTTTCATCTATTTTGTCAATGGTGGTTGATAACCATTGACCTGCACATCAAGCTTTTTCGTTAAGTGAACGTACAGAAAACGGTTGAAGCTGAACTTGTTGACTTGTGAAATGCTGTTTGTTAGCATAGCAGGGATTGATGATTAGGTAACCTATTATGGGGAATGAGAATGAAGCTTTGAATCCAGCGATAGACCACCTTCATCATGGTATAATTTGTCTTGTTTAATGTGTACGGTCTGTGGAGCATTGAAAACTAGAGAGTACCTTTGGGGGGTGATTTCCAACAGAATATGGGGTCGTTTTGCTGAGCATGACAGGGTTGGTGTCAGCGGAACAAACTTCTGCATGGGAGGGCATAGCAGGAATCTTGGGAATCCCGTAAAATTAGTGAGGAGTCGAAGATTGAGGCATGGACTCGTTCTGGGTTCCAAAATTTGAGCTATGGAGAGTAATGATATTTGGTCATGGGATGTGCGAGAGTAGTAGTTAAGGTTGGACACTGAGAGTCAAAAGGTTCAAGCTCTTGTTCGCGGGAAGCAGGTTGATGTCTTGGTCAGTGGGGTCTTTGAGCAAGTCGAAACGGCGAGAAATTGTGTTCGCCCCACTTTTAGATGCTAAGGTGAATCTGTGTTGCCATATCTGGAGACAGAATCATGCTTCTTCCTGTTGTTGTTTTTGTTATTTAGTCAAACCATCGTGGCCATAATGTCATCCACTAGTGCCGAGCTGTGGCGTTTTTGAAGTTTTAGCATGAACTGTTTCACCTTTTTTTTTCTATAGAATCCCTAAATTGATATTAAAAAAACACCCATTTTGATTAAGAAAATTAAACACAAAGATATTTTATAATAAGTCCAACTTGTAAAAAACTGAATAATTTTCTCATTCGGTATGCGTGATTAATCTTCCTTTTATTCTTTTGCCTTTTAACTAAATTATACTAAATATTACTCCTTCCCAGACTTGATCACACGCATCTCCCTCTGCTTGGCATTGTTATTCTTTTTATCCTCATTGTTCGGTGTGTTTGAGTTTATTTTACATATACGTGTGATTACCAAAATATTTAAAGGGGTAGGATGAAAAATAAAGGTTTCAGCTCTTGCTATCTAATGAAAATTTTCTTAGTGTTATATTAAGAAGCAACCTTTTGTTCAAACTCAATATAAATTATAGTTTTTGTTGTCATCATGGGAATAAAATCGCAGCTATCAGCTACTTTTTTAAAAAAAAAGCCACTTTTCCCTGGAGAATTGATTCCAATATTCATTAAAATCTAATGGGTTCCTATAATGAATTTTGAAATAAATAAAGTAGAGGGCATAATTTAATTCTGATTAAAGAATTATTACCGTGATCTCCTTTCATTTTATAAACATTTGACTGCTAATTTATATGCATATAGAGGTGATTTTTTCTTCTACTAAACGGACAGGACTCTTGAGAGGATAATTCATATGCAGGAGTGCACCATATATGTATCATGTGAATGCCCCATGTAAGCCATAATTTTGGTGGTGCAGGAGTGATAGTGCAGATTCGTCTTCTTGCTCAGCCCAACCACTCCTCAACTCAAAATCTCTGCCGCTCTTAATGATCCATTCTCACCATGCATTAGCCTCAACCAGACCACGAGGACCTCAATGATTGACAGTGCCATATGAGCACGTGACTAGGTCAATATCCTCTTCTGTGCTTTGTCGAAATGTAACTCGTTTATTTTGTACGGAAACGCATTTGCGTTAAGTTTTGGATGTTTAGAAGGTAGGAGCCTCTACGTACGGGGCGTTACTCCTGCTTCATTGGCTTTGTTTGGAAATCCGTTGGGAAAACGGATACAGATTCCGAGGTACTTTATGTGAGAGGAATTTTGTCTCGGCTTGCGTGAGAATGGATTTTGGGAGCCAAAACGGCATTCCCAACAGAAAACCAAACGCAGCCAAGTTGGCATCTTCGGATGCAGATAGGACTGTACCGTTTATTATAAGAACGGCCAAAGGAAATATACGTGGGAGATCAGCATCCAATGCATATTTACCCAATCCGGTACCTAAGCATAATACCCTTCTCTTTAGTGTAAAACGATGTTGTACATTTATGGCAAGAGCGAGTAACGGGCAATCATCGTTTTTTGTATCATAGATTATGTCTTATATTTACACTCAAAATTGGTACGTACATGCAAAAACATTGAAATAGAATTCGAAGTGTTCATTCCATCGATTTTGATGTATATTTATTATATTTGGGGTATATGGCAAGATGATGATATGGTGGAAGGGAATATTAGTCATGAAGTTGGGACGTCGTGTCATGCTAAACCCTAATCATATTTTAAAAGATTTGATTCCCATGCAAACTCTGTTTGCTACCAAATGGCCGGTGCACGTAAACTATTCCTTTCTCTTGATTGTCATGTCCAGTTTCATTTCTCCAGAGCTCGACTCAGACATGTTATTTAAACAGAACAAAGTGATAATGATGGTGGCGACAATGATAATTTTGTCATTAAATAATATAAAAGTCTCACTATTATGTAGTGTAAAATCAATGGTCAACCCCCTGAGTGATGATTGCATATTGGGGCTCTCCCCCTCCAGCCCTGGTAGTTACAGCATCCCAACAGCAATTATTCACTGTGATGTAATATTCTATGATTGCGGCAAAAACACTATCATTCAGCTCTGACTATGGATCGTGGGCCCCTCCTTCCCCGTGGTCATGACCCAGCTGGAACAACATCCTCGTGGGCCCCCTCCCACATCCCATGATCACATCTCTGTTCCTTACCTGGCATTACACGTCCACATTCATCTGAGAAAATCACAGCTAGTAGTTTTTAGTTTTGACCAAAAATTGAATGGGTCACGATTCAAAATGTAGACTTTCTCAGTTCTCAATAAAGAATAGTGAACACTATGGCTTTCTCGTTATGTTTTCATGTTAGTGGGTTTCAACCCATCCATGAATAATATCAGAGGATCAAGCTTGATTTTAGAGTTAAAACTGGGGTGGGTTCCCAATCACACTGAACCTGTTGGGAGGTGGTGTTTTCTTTTTAGTAGAGAAACGCCAATGTCCTTCATCATCCTTGAACTGGATAAACTGGGAAGTGGTGTTTGAATTGATGATGGATGAGTGAGCAATAACCATGGCAATGGTACGATGTGCAGAGAAAGGGTTCCTGAGTCCCAAGAAAGGACTCTCTCTTTCTCTTTTTCCTGTTTGGTTGCAGCATTGCCATGGAAATGCTGGGAAATCTTTCACTTTCTTCCTCTGATATCTCAGGGTGTGGGCTTCTCTGACTTTCACCTGTTCTAGTGGGAGTTGCAGATTTTGTTTTAGATCTTTGGCACCAACCCTGCTCCAGCCACAAAACAAACTTTACGCTAATGGCTTCATTGCAATCATATAAATATTAGACAGATGATTGCTACGGAGTCCATAGAAAATGACTTGATTGCATAGAAATTCAATGTCAAGGGAAGCGCATGTAATAATAAGTTTGAGTGATGACTGATTCGGGGTTAAAAATACCGATGATATAAGTTGAAATAAAATTTCTTTTACATACTTATATCCAAGGGTATGCGTGGATTAGATCAGACCAAGTTAATACCCAACCCAGGGTCTGATATGGGATAGATATTGGGTTTTACAAGACAATTCGAGGTCTGATCCAGTTTAATATCAACCTGAAGTTGGGTTGGGCAAGACTCATCCATCTGAATTGCCTTAACTAGTTACGGAAGTTCAAGGACCTCCATGAGATTTTATTTTTGTTTTCTCCCTTTTGCAAAAGGCAACATCTCAAATCTCAATCAGATAATAAAAAAGTAGCATGGAAAAATCTAAAATCATATAAAATATATCCTAAAATGTTAAAATTCAATATAAATCAATGATATTCAATAATTACTAATGATAGGTGTCATTATTAACATAAAAATTCAAGAAACAAGTATGTAAAAAATAACATGAACTGGGTCAATTGGTATAAACACTTAGTCTTGAACCAGTTTAACCGGACTAGTTAATGAAGTTCAGTTCAACCCGATTCCATTATATTATTTATTTAGACTGAGTTAAACCGTATCATTGGGTTTTTATGCACTTCTGCTCACCTCTTAAATCATAAATCGTATTAAAAAATAGTTTTCAATATTAATACTAACAAGCACTAAAATATAAGAAATAACATGTTAATACTCCTCATTTGCCACAAAATTCATAATAATTTATGTGTCTTCATTGAAATCTCAGTAATTTTCCCATCTATTTGGTCCATATGATCTGAGAGTTCAATTGCACTGTTAGCTTTTAAAACTACATTGATCAACAGTATCAGACAGAATGAACTTTAGGATTAAAAAATAACACTTTTAAAATTAAGTGATCAAAACCCAAATGATACAGGGATAAAAGTAGGCTTGACTCTTTTTCAAGATTTTTATATACAGTGAATTAAACGGCAAAAACCCCTGTCATGAGAAGACTGAGACGGCGAGCCGGTGTGCCAAAATAGCAGCTCGGAACTTGGAAGGTTGAGCACGCTGATTTAACATCCCTTGCTTATTTATTATTTTGATCGTATATACCCACACCATACCAACAGAATAAAATCGATATAAAAATAGATACTTTTTAGTGAAATAAATAAAAAAATAGATATTTAATTGGTGGTGAGAGAACAATGCACTTGCCTAGGGGCAAAGGAAGCAGGAATTTGGAAGTGGATTGTAACAGGAAAAGGGGAGAACGTTGGTAAATATGCCTAACAACACATTAACTCTGTTTAGGAAGGCGATAAAGAAGTACTTTCTTTACTGCAAGCTAAGATAAATATGTAGAGTAGATTATCTCGTTTTACGGAAAAAACTGTCGAACATGTTTCTGGAGAGTAAATAAACTTTTCCAAATAAATACATTGTGTCTTGAAAGTTGAAACTGGTTAGGGTGTTTGTCAAAGAAGTGATAGATTCCCTTGACCCATTAAATTTCAATTATTTATACTTGATTTTGGACTGTTTAAATCTAATATCTTTTAAAAATATGATAATTAATAGATTGATTTCATTTTAGATTCTGTATCCATTAAAATAAATGTTTTCATATAAATAAAAAATAAAAAAATCAGATCAGAAAAGTCCAAATTTAATAAGTTATATGAGCTCATCACCGCCTGGTTTATCACAACTTCTTCACATGTACTTCCGTCAATTTGGTGAGATCTCGGGTTTTTGGTGAATGAAGGGCACAAGATAAAAACACATCGCAATTTATGTTATTCAATTCTAAGATTTGAATTACAAGTAGTTATTCTTCTGCTTTTCTTCTATCATCACAAACGTGGAATCAATACAGCTAGAAAAAAAAAGAAAAATTGTATCAGTGTTTCTATATGAGCCATTGAGCCTAGAAACGAAAAGGAGGGGATGATGCAGAAGGGATAGGGCTACCCGCGTAAGTCCCCTACTCTGCAGCCTACACACACTCACGTACGGTTCTATCAGTATTACTGCCTTTCTGTGTGTTGCACGCCACTGCCCTCCGTAGCCTAGCATTTCGAGTAACTCCAAAGCAAACCCATCGTGTACACCTTCTCCTCTCCCATTCCTCTCTCCCTCTCTTTACGTCTGCTCCTCTGTTCCCACCATTATTTTCTAATACGGCCTCCCCACAGACATCTCTTTATCGTACCCCAGCCAGAGGAGAATTGAGTTTTCGTTTGTTTTTTACATGGCTCGAGTAATCTATTGGGAAACTGTTGCTTCCATATTTGCATCGCCCTCCTTTAGCCACCCCTTCCCTTGGCGTAAAGCCACTATACGTCTACACCCACGTACCCGACCCCTTTCCAATATCCCTATGTCTTCTCTATCGCTCTCTGCTACATCTCCGCTCATCGCTGACCTAAAGCTCTTCCAAACCCTCCTTCTCCTATAAATATACGCTACGCTTCACGGCCTTCCGCTTTTTGTACTCACCGCATATGATAAAGTTGACCTACCGCCATGAGCATCGAATGTTTAAACATGGTCTTCAACTACTGCACACCCAACAGCGACAGCCCCTTAAAAGAAAGAGAGCAGCACGCACATAGAATGCCAAGAATTCAGTTTCTGGAATACAAATGCCCGCCCCCTACCATCCATGAGCATAGACTATCACTCTAATCCAATGCTGCATTTTGACATTGATTGGTAACGAGCGTGTTATTTATTATCCATCTAGCTGGTTACAGGACGAAGACGGGATCGGAATGTATCGTAGCCTCCCAACGAGATGGTGCGTCGCATTCTTTCAGTTCACCTTTTTTTTACGAGAAGACCACTGCTCGGTTCATTTTATGTCATATAAAACAAAGAGGCGATCGAATATTACGTATGAATATACAAGAACAAAGTGGGTGAGATATTGAAGTAGAGATATTGTAATTTAGTGCAAGATCTAGTTCTGAGTTTGGCAGGGATAGGTGACACATGAGCGAAGCTAATATTTATATGGAAGGGAATGGGTCTAAAAATTTAAACGAGAAAGAAGCACCTGCACGAGGAGGATTCCTAGTAGTTGAATATATCATGGAAACCGACCTTGACCTGGTCTTATTTTAATAACGCGGAATCTACAATTTGAAGCGTGCATTTGCATGCCGAAATTATGGGTAAAAAGAGGAGGGAAAACCAGAAGAGGAATTTTATTGAGAAAGCTGGGGATTTTAGCCTTCTGAGTTCTGAGCATCCTAGCTGCATCAGATCAGAACATAAACAGTGATTATTTTTGAGTGTGGGGCTACCCTTTCTGCTCCATTTTTCACTCCTGCCATCGCCAAATGACTAATGAGCCCCCTCCTCTTAGCTGTCTACCTCTCCCCTTAATTAATGTCTCTATACTCTAATATTCCTCTGCTAATCTCCACCATCTGCGAGCATGTGACCACTCAATATACCCATTTCCCAACCCCAAAACAAAACAGAAGGAAAGAAAACGAATATTTCAATCACAACTTACCCCCCTTCTTCTTTCTTTTTCTCCTCTTGAATAAAGTTTGCGCATATATATATATATATATATATGTGCGCGCGCGCCATAAGCCATGGCTTTTCTCAGTTCTTACCCCAAACCTACTCTCGCCGTCGTCTTGCAGGAAGTAAAAATAAAATTTGGGCTAAATTCTAAACTGTCAATGTATTCTATTTATTATGATATATGTTGTGTCCGTTGGGAAACCATTTAAAAAATATTTTTACGTAAATTGAGGTAAATACGTGAAGGAGATTATCTCATTTTATAAAAAAAACACTGTTGGATATGCGTTTAACTTTTCTAATCTCTCCAAGGAGGAGGAGGAACCACTCCAAGAGATTTTATTTCTTGGAAACTTAGCACAGGGACAAGGAGAAGGAGGAACCACTCCAAATTTACCACGCATGGTGCAATCGTCACGTGCCGAGTAATTGTAGTGCGTGGCCCATGATTCGGGTCTTCATAAAAATATAAAATAAGACGACTCGCGGCGAAACCTCTCCGATATAATGCTTTGCTTTTGCTTCTTTGTCAATCCCCTTTGACTCTCTTGCTTCTCTCTCAGTCTCGCCCTCGCAGTTGCAGCGACGAGGAGAAACCAGACATGTCTCCGTCAGGGCATTTCACAGCCCTTCTTCACCCCGACGTATGACGAGCTAAACAAAGATTCGAACTTGCTGTCGCTTCGCAAACATGGCCCATCATCAGCATC
>JANTPZ010153989.1:0-26505 GCA_025593235.1 Vachellia pachyceras
ATATATAATATTATTTTATTTTATCATTTAAAAAAAAGAAAAAAAACCCTAACCCTAACACTACCTCTATATAAACCACATATCCTTCACCCTAACCCTACACTCAGCCGCTACAATAACCTGTCTGCCGCTATAGTAAACAAGAAACTTAGAATCATCATTCCTGTGCTCATCCTTACCTCTCCTGCCTTACTTCTTCAGACTCTTGTTGAGAACCTTAGGGTAACTTTTGTGTGTTTGCCTGTAAGCTAGGGAGTGCAGGTAACTCTGAATATTCTTCCATATACTTGTGAACCGTATATGATTAAATTGTGATTGAATTATGTTTTATGCATTTTGAAGTGAATTATATAAATAGAAATATTTAAAGTTTTCAATTTTTATATTAGCATGGAAATCTTTATAACTGTTATGGCGGTTGCATTGTGATTGGGCTGGATTATGGAGGAGAAATATGTATGTTGAGATTTTATCACGTGATAAGCCATCACTCGGTGCACAGTGGATGGCATTTGTCAGGGCCCCTTTACCCGTGTCTTTCCTTTGGCAAGGATTGCATTGGAATTGTGGGACATGTGACACCTCCTTGGTTTTCCTTTTAAGGAGGGGAGCCATAGTCCAGGCTTGAGCTCTACACCTTTGGCCGGGTGTATCTTAAGGAACTGGTGAGCTTGAGACAATCCAGTTACATGGATAGGTTTCTATTGGACTATATGTTAGCCTATGGCTCCAGTCAGCGGAATAAGGATGGACGGTGATATAAGGGTGGTTGCATATTACATTATTATGCATTATTTGTGATGATGATTGTGAGTGGCATAATTATGAAATAAATTATGAAATTGTTTATATTATGTTTACTTTATATATATATATAAATGCTTTTCGTAAATCAGTTCTTCCTCTTTAATTGTATGCCGTTTGCTTGTGTGTGGTAGAAATTTTCAGAGTTACTGGGGCGTGGAATCTTACCCCGTTATATTAACATTTTCAGGTGATTGTTCTAGTAGGCAGCAAGGGAAGGCACCGATGGAATGAGCCATGTTGGCTCTCTTGTGCCCCTAGGCACATGCTATTATTTTGAATTGCCATGACTCTAGGACTTCCGCGATTTATTTTCTATTTACTCTGATATTTTAAGAGGATTTGGATTGCTATTTGAACTGTGTATTTTGGTTGGGTTCATGATATGATTGAACAAATTTATATTGAAAATCCTCTTTTGTTTTACATGGCAAAAAGTTCTTTGTGCATTTGGTTGAAAATTGGGACGTTACAGGAAGAAGGAAGAAGAAAATGAGAGAAAATGGGGAAAGAGACACGGGGTGAGGGTATAATATAATACTCCTACGTGACTAACATGTGATCACTTAAACTCCCTATCGCTGACAGAAGGTGTTCGCCGTGGTGAAGCCAATAGTTGGTTGCGGAGAAACTATCCCGAGGTTAAGAAAGATAGGCTGAACTACAAATTGGCTGTAGTGAAAGGGGCACGTGAAGAAAATTTTGAGAATAGAGGTGTAGTTTGTCGCGGAGAAGCAAAGCGTTAGTCGCTACAAAAGTACCTCGAGAGCCTCCCTTTGCTTGACAAAAAATTAGCCGTGATGAAGGTGACCCGAGAGAGATTCCCTTTAGTCCACAATAGTTTGCCGCAATGAAGGTTTCCCCCTCAAGACAAAAAACCTTTTTAAAAATACAAGAAAAACTTTAATCACAAAAGATTATCTCCTAATCATAAATTAACTCCTAAGTAAAGTTTTAGGATGTTACAACAAGTGTTTCAAACACAAGCTCCATACACTTCACATGGTAATGGAGGTAAAGGATCATATGCAATCAAGCTCTATAATTTGCAAGTGTTTCAAACACAATCATAAGCTTTATTTAGGTTCACTTTGACGGCCATCCAACCGTTGTTACCTTTCCTGATTCTTAAGGCATGAATAACATCCTAAACAATAATAATGTTGTCGCTACTCTACCTCTCTGCTATAAAATTGCATTGATATTTACCAATGAGTTCATTCGTTATATTTCTAAGATAATGGCTGATGACCTTAAAGTTAAACTTATAGCAAACATTACATAATGAGATTGGCTTGAAATCCCTTATGGTCTTTAGCTTATTGATTTTAGGTATTAAAACAAGATTTGTATTAGTAATGTTCAACACTCGATTCAAGACTTGAAATAACTCATGCACTAGCTAAAGGATGAGCAGGGGGCAGGATGGTAGGTTCGATAGTCAACCCATAGTTTACATGTTTATTTTGTAATGGGTTTGGGTTAACCCGCAACCTGGTACAAACCATTTAAGCCTAAAATAAAGGGGTTGGGAAAAACCTGGTGGGGGTTGGGTGAGTTACAGGCTAGCCCATTTATTTTAGTTTTGAAAAAAATCCTCCCTACTAAAACTAAAGGAAAATATGAGAGAGAGCCAAAAAAATGCTTGACAGCATCATTATAAGCCGTATGGTGAAGGTGCTCGATGTAAGGTAGTAGTTGATGGAGACAACGATGGCTAGCAAATGGGAGGCCAAGGAAGTGCAAAAATCGTGGAAGATGGGGGAGGAAGATTGGTAGTGGATGAAGTTACCGCCATGGTAGTAGATCAAGACT
This sequence comes from Vachellia pachyceras, assembly GCA_025593235.1. NCBI lineage: Eukaryota > Viridiplantae > Streptophyta > Magnoliopsida > Fabales > Fabaceae > Vachellia > Vachellia pachyceras. The sequence goes on from JANTPZ010153989.1 coordinate 2,620, forward strand.
AGGAGTTTGAGGTATAGTGGGAGGGAGAGTTGAAGGGAGGTGTTGAGGGCAGGGTTGAGAAGGGGGTCCTTGGAGAGAGAAAGGGAATGAGAGGTAGGGATGGGAGAAGAGGGTACCGTAGGGAAGGGTTCATCATTGCTGAGAGTAAAGAGCTAGTGGTGAAAGGTAATCCTTATAAATAGAGGCTAATATGTCTTCTCCAACTTTTAGTTATTAGGTTTTTATTATTTTAAATTAAGAATATATATTTATATATATATGACATGCTTGTCGTAACCTATGACGTTTACTCCATCACCCCCCGTTTAAGTCCACTTGTGACTTGTTAATTCTGGGTGAGCTCGAACATGTAAATCTTCTACCAGTCTCGTGCGATGCCATCGGGTTTTGAGTCACTTGCTCAACCTTAACACCATCTTGCAAACAGACTCTTTGACTACACTTGGAGGAGATGTAATGGATACTCAAGTTCTCCACATTCCAAAGTAGTTAAATGCTACTCGCATAGCCCATGGCCTTAACCCTAATCCATATGTTGGGAACTATTTTTTTGATAATAGCATCCACCTTATTACCACTCACAAATGTTTCAAAATTATTAAAATATCAACCTTGTTTCCTCTTATCACATCTCTAATTCTTCCAAGAATAGAATTTGATGCATAGCCTATCTAATTCCTAGATGAAATATTCAAAGTTAAATAGTTAGAGAAAAAGAGGCAGAACCTATATAGACAGTTTTACCGTCTAGAATCAGATAGCTCCATGATCTCATGGATTGATAGGCTATCTTCCCCAACTTCATCTTGTGTTTCAAACCAAAGGTCATTTTGGGCATTGATGTCCTGAGCCTCCTTGTGACTATTGTTAGAATAGGATTTGACCAAGAGGGGGGGTGAATTGGTCTAATATAAAAATTTAGCACTTTAAATTTACAGAATTAAAAGAACAAAGTCACCGAGAGAAGAGTAGCGATGAACACAAAGATTTATCCTGGTTCGGTCTCCTTGACCTACGTCCAGTCCTCAGAGCATCTCCGAGATTTCTAAATCCACTAGCAGAAAGAAATTGAGGCTTCACAAGCCTGTACAATCTGGGAATCCACTCCCTCTTTCTCTCCTCACTAAAACAGAGTCACTCACTCTCTGTTTCTATCTCACTTTCAGCACAGCTAACTCAAGGTCCCATTCTTGAGTTTCTCACAAGTTTTACAGAGTATTTTTGCCACAGATATCTCTCTCAAAAGAGTATATGGCTAAAAATGAAGCTAAAAAAGAATTAATGAAGAAATATAGAGAATATAGTATAAACAGCTTTGAATGCTCAGAATATTTGTTCTCTCTTTCTCTGTATTGAATGCTTCTCCTTTTATAGTTGAGAGGATCTTAAATGTCCGTTAGACTTCATTGAATAGCCATTACTCTCAACGTCGACCATTTGAATTCTCCATTAATGGCATTTAATGCTACTGAGGCAGACGACGGCGAATATTGCAGAAGAACGTTAAAGTCTCCGAGCCTCGAACTATACCTGTGCTTCTTTCCTCATTTAATGTTTCAAACTTTTGTATTTGTGAGAGTAGTTAATATTTAAAAAAAAAAACTGTCGTTACACAAATAAGGAAAGTAGGTGGGTAGCATAAGTTGAGAGCGTCAGACACCAAGCTGTCAGAATAGCAATGCTCGAGCATAACTTTCTCAATACTCAAATAATAAAATTTTTATCACAATAAACTCAAAACCACTCACAGCATGTCCCAAGCGTGCATAAGTGGAAAGTGGTTGCCTCACGTCAAAGCACTGGTAGAATACCACAAGAATCCACAGATCACAACCTAAAACTTTAATCATTAATTACAATCAGTCTTCACAATTAATTTAATTACACATTAATGGTATAATAACCAAAACAATATTGTGATTTTAGATAAAGTTCATTCACATTCTAGTCATCTAATGGTGCTCACAAAACTTATATTAATTGCTCAACCACGTTTTTATTAGCTTTCCATTCCAAAAATAGTGAGGGTTGAGTCCAAAATCAAAGAAGAATCCTTATAAAATCATAATTGACACAAATAAAAATCTAAACCGATTAAAATCCATTATAAATATTTCTCTACATCCCCATAACCTTGCATTATCAAAACTCAAAACGTCATAAAAACCCTAACTCAAAAATACCCTCTCTTTAACACAAAAATACTACCAATGGAAAGAGGAAAATGCCTAGAACAACTTCCATGAAGGATGAGAGGTGAAAATGAGAGATTTTGCTTACCTAAATGATCCCTAAATGTTGCCCTAGGAGAGACTTCACTCGTCGCCATCGCAAGAGGAGTAATGAAGAAAAAATGAAGCAGAGGGCACTAGGGGTGTGGGGTATTATATATTACCCTTACATGACTTGCATGCCCACACTTATTATCGCTGATAGCAAGGGATCACTACAGCGAACCTGTCTCGAGACAACAAAACTTGCTTGAAATTGGAGGTTGGTCGTGGCGAAACCAAATGTTTGTTGTGCCGAAGATGTCCCAAGGGCAACTTCGCTGCTTTGAAGAAAGATCATGGCAGAGAAAATAAGACTTGGCTATGGTGAAGGGAACCCGATGGCAAATCTTGCTTTTTAAGAATGGTTCACAATGGTGAAGCAATAAGATGGCTACGGCAAAAAGAGCACGAGGATTAATCTCCTTGATAATACTAGTTCATCGTGATGAAGCCTTCAAATGGTCGTGGCAAAGGTTCCCTAAATGACAGAACACGCCACTTAATTGACATAATTACCTTTTGGTCACAAATTACTTCCAAAATAGAATTTATGATGTTACAATTTCTTTATGCGCTGGCCTAGGTTCACACGTGGAAGAGTCTGTCCTTTGAATTGGTTCTCCTTGATCACTTTTTCCATAAAAGACTCAGTTCGCTTTTGTATTAGGCTTATAGCTTTTCTGGTCAAAATTTTGCTTTGCACCTTTCGGTATTGTTTCTGGTTCATTTGATTTTGATTTATTTTTTAGATCTATTTTTTCACACTGGTCTTTGATTTCATCATTGAAGTTGTTCAATTATGTTGAATGAATTATATTGTTCAATGATGTTCTTCGACGATGGTTATGACAGTTCGACAACGGTCATGGTTCTGCTCAGAAGGTGGAGCTTTTATTCTACAATAGTGGTATTTTTTATTTTAATTTTATGAATATTTATTTTAATTAAAAATTATATCACACTTTTATAAACCTATCAAACATTTTAAAAACCATTTCTACTTCAACTTTCATTAAAAAAACTCTTTCATGGTACATAGCAGGACTTAAAATCATCTCCTTTTCTTTTGAATGGAGTTGAGGTATGTTTTAAACACACTTTTACTTCTACTTCTATGAGCTTAAGGGCTGTGCTTTAAAATAGAGCCCTTTTATATCAATAAGGCTTAAACACACCAGGTTTATAGGGCATGGTTGACTCATTTTTCTAGCTCTACTTTTCATTCCATACCGTAAATTGATGGATATTGGAAAAATCCTTGTAAGAAATCTAGAGGTTATATATATATCTATATTTATAAAGCCCAAATTCAACAACCGTCCCATTATTGGGTATCCAAATTGGACTGAGGAAAGACAATCAAAGGAATCAATCTTTGGGAAAACTTCTCGAGTATTATTGAAGAAACAACTCCTTGCATTGAGAAAATAACTCAACAAGGCCGAAGAGAAGAAAGTCCATCCGCTTTTTCCCCCTCCATTCTATTATGCCGATGTAACCAGGTGGAACTGAAACTAAATAATAGCATCTACATATTCAGAGGTTTTGAGTTTGAGTGTTAACAGACGATTTTGTTTTACAATTCCCACTTGGACAAAGCAAGACGGTGACTGTCCCCAGGAACAGCAAACCATCATTGTTCTACGGTGTTCTCTCTATCTTCGTCACGAAAGAATAATCGTAGATGAATACCATCTCTCATTCTTTTTTCTAATATCGTCCTTCTGTTTTCCTTTCTCTAAGATCTCCAGAAATCATCGGTCTATTTGTGTTTCTGTGCGATTTAATTCTCGAGAATCATAATCGTCCGGTGCATGTAATATTATCTCCTTTTGTTCTAAATGGATCTGAGGCGTGTTGTAATGCCATGATTTGGGGAATTCCATCCATGATGGGATTAAAATCTGTTGGTGGATTACTCACATAAACCCGATTAAATCAGCACGTGGGTTCAATCGTTGATTTACTGGTTCACCCTATTTCTTTGTTTCCTTGTGTTATGCATAAATGGAAGAGGAATTGGGAAAAGTCCATTTGTGAGTTGGAGCTATATTTGAGGTTTGGCTTTGGGTCATGGATGGGGTCAGCCCTGATAATGAAGCGGAGCACTCTCAGTGCAGAGACTTGGGCGTTGCATCCTCATCTTCCGCATCGACGGGGTTAGGATGGAGGCCCAGCCAGCTTGGGTTTACTCCATATATATGGCCGGGTGAAAAATCGGATAATTCCCATACACTGCGTGTGGTTGTGAGGAAATCCGTGAGTTACTTCCTGAATTTGCTGCTACTTTTGATGATTGATAATAGTTCATCTGTCATTTTTACATCATACTTGCTGAGAATATCTGTCTTCTATTTGCGCGAGCTAGATTGTTGATGTGAGACTATTGTATTTAGTTTAAGCTTGAAACTTGATACTGTATGTGACATATTTTGAGTTGCGGATAGTTGAGTTTATCTAATTGTGCTGAATGTTTCGTGGTTCCGGTGGACTGAACATAGAGGCATATCGATTGTTATTTTCTTTAAATGGATTCCATAGTTGAAGACGAAACAGACAGCGAAACAAAAAGCACAGCAACATAGACGATTTACCCTGTAAAACTTCTTACAACAACCCAGTGAACATCCTCATCCACTAAAAGCTTTAGAGATATCGAGGGCCAACATTTAAGCAACAAAATGTGTTGCAAATTTTATCAGATGAACAATTCCAACTCACAAAAGCATCTGTGCCTCCCAAAACATAATTAAACTGCTCTTCACTATTAGTCCCTGATCAAAGCTCCACCTTTAAATAACCAGAAGCCAAAATTGCTTTCCTTATTGCCAATGCTTACACCAGTAAGGCTAAAAAAGCATTCACCTTGCCACAGATGCTCTCATAAACTTCTCGATTATGGTTTCTGAAAATTACTGCCACTCCTTCCTTTGAATGAAAACTTATAAAGGACCATCAAAATCTATTTTTATCTGCTCTGGTGTGCAAAACAAAGAATTTTTTCTTTGCTCTTATAGGGACAGATCTACATGGGTAAAGGTCTAGTATTAACTATTGATGGGCAGAGATTTGAGAAAGTTAAGGTTCATGAATGCATTTTCTATTTGCTTATATATATAGTTGAAAATAAAATTAGAATGGACTGAAAACTGTCTGTATATTCCTTGAGGATTTTATGCAATGGGAACTTATTTATGTATCCGTGAATCAATCGAATTCTTAAGAAGGAAAGAACTCCGGATCTGTGGTCAGCAGAGAGGAGAAGAATCAGGGTGGACCTGCTAACATTAACCATTAATTAAACCTGTCCAGTCAGTGTCAAAATACACTCAAGTTTTATTTTTGGCTCCTTCTTGAAGAAAGTTCCATTTTCAGAATTCATTTTTAAATATCTATACATCTGATACACAACCTCTAGATGTTATTCAGTTGGCCAATCCATGCATTTGCTAATGATATTGATTGGAAAGCTTATGTTTGGCCTGGTGTGAGATAGATATATCAACTTACTGGTTTATGGTTGCCACTAGTATCAATTGGAGGACTATTTCCTATGAGCCCAATTTTAATCCATTAGTTTTTCATATGGTTTACATTTGAGCATCATCATTTTTTTCCTAATAATTTTGATTTATGCTTCCTTTGAGAGATAGAGTTCAATATCATTTCTAGATTGTGGAACCTCCATCCCTGGAAAATATTTTGAAATTGAAGAAACCAAATAATTGATATTTTCTTCTTATTCCATATGTTGTTGAGCTAGCAAATAGAAATAGATGGGAATGGGAGCTATGGGCCAGCAACTCAATACGAGTAACCATGAAGCAAAGTCAGAACAAAATAAAATCACTGCATCAAGTCTCCAGGTATAGGAACAGAAGATAATAACCAGAGAGATAGCGTGGCTTCTCTTTTTGCACACTTAGATACCCTCATATGAAATCCCTTCCTTTTTGGTTATTTTCCTCACATACACTCGGCCCATTTCTTTGAAGAGGGATCCTTGGGCTTGCTCCTTTCATAAACCAATCCATTTTCGCACTGGTTCCATCAGTTCACCATTATGATTCAAGTGAATGAACGAAGTAAACGAAATATTTTCAGTTGTAAGATGTTAGAGTGTGAGAATTAATATAATCTTGAAGGAGCTGGCACATGGTGTTCTACATAGTTTCTGTCAATTGATGTGAAAGTAAGTATCAATAAGAATGGCCTTATCAGTATGGTTTTGGCACATAGGAAGCAATTATGGCAGACAATTACTCCAAGAAAGTGTCTGTTTTTCCTCTTTTATATCCGTTTTGTTGGGAACTCTTAGCTTGAAAAGTGTAATTCTTAATGCCTTGTTCACTTATGCATCCACATATGATAGAATTAAAGGGTTCCCCTCCATTATCAGTTTACAATTTTTAATGATTGTGTTAAATTGATTTTTTTGGTTGTAATTTTGAACTTATTTTTGAAAAAGGAGTGAAATTGTTTGAATATTGAGCGAACTTCGAACTTCTTCATAGGAGAAGTCTAGGTATTACATATCTCGATAACTAAGAGAAAAAATGTAAGAGGAATGATGATAGTGTAGGATAAGTGAAGAAATTTACATGTTTTGACACCAATATCACTTAACTCAAATAATGAGAACTTTTACTTAATGATGCTGGATACTTCTTTTCCAATTAGTCTAAACTAGGATGACCAAACCTACGGCGTTACATGATAACATGCATTCTTAGAGAATGGCTACATAGTTTGTTGGCAAGCAAAAGGCTACATTGCTTGAAATACCATCAACGTAGATGTGATGTAAAAGCTCACAATCCTTAGCTGTGCTAATTGTTGTCTTTTCCAATCTGGAAAAGGACAAGTGAAATTAGTGAAAAATTATAGAATACTAGATAATTTGCTGACAGATTATAGATTAGTTGTCATTTTAGTTACCAACAAGGCATTCTAAAGAATTAATGATTAAAGATAACTTTCCATAGTTGTCAACTTTTGATGTGGTTCCTTAGTGCATGGAACAAAATATTTATGAGATAAATGCTTACCAATCATATGGTTTATGGGACTAGATCCCACTAAGGAGCATATTTCCAGCTTGCAAACAGATTGGGCTAGGCCGAGTTCTGCCTCAACCCAAGACCTGGTTTGAAAGTTCTTTGGGCTAGATTTTGCTGTCCAAGGTTTGGTCTAAGTCAACACAACCTAGTGTTGGACCATATCTGGCTCAGTCTTCTTGGTTGGTCTGGATAGTTAGCCTAGAGCCTGAGTGACCAACTTGGTCTGGCTTAGTCTATTTTGTGTTGGTTGGTGTTTTCCGATCCAATACTGGACTGGGTTCCCCTAGATCAGACTAGGTTCTGTGAGATTTTGTTTTAACAGCTTTATTTCCAACTTTCCATGCTTGTTACTTAGTTCTTCATTCAGTTATGTTGAAGGCCTAGTTGAATTTACATGTGCCCTTTCTGCTTCAGGTCACCATTAAGAAATGTACATTAGATATCCGATTGTGGCAGAAGCCAATCTAAGTTTACTTAAGTTGAGAAAATATTTTTATGGCATGGAATTTAGCAATAGGTGTAAACGCTTTTGATGGTCAATGTCATATCGTCATGGGTTTGGGCAAGCCCTTTGGCAGTAAGCTTGGCTTTATATATGCTTAGGCTCTCATGAAGTTGTACTTATTTTCAAACAAAGCTATTCAATGTTTGTATGTAAAGGGTAGCATTGGAAAAGCTCATGGTTTCTTCAATGTGTCTCTTCATTAGATACTCAGACGTAGTTGGCAACTTTGTTTGCTATTTACATTTTCTTCTGTTTGTGTTTTATTCTTAGGAGGATAGTTCATACTTCTCTTCATCTGCCTCTTTTGTGAATTTCTTTCCTTTATATTTTTCCCCCGAAAATGTGTGCATGTGCTCAACGATGAAGTCCTTATTTTGTCACTTAATTTTTCAGAACTTGATCAAAAGAATTACATGTCACTTAAAACCTTAAAATTGATAGTCTATTACTATAACTTCCTGATGATCGTCGTTCGGTTGCTTGTTCTGGTGGTGCATCTCCTTTTGATGTTCACTGGCGATTAGGTCATTTATCTTTGGTGTCCTACTAAGTCAATAAAAGGGCTACTTTTCCCTTTAAATTAGTTCATTCCAATGTTTAGGGTCTTTGTCTCGTTGAGTCTAAAACAGGTCGATTACCTTTGTAACAAGTTGGGATTGATTAATATCTACGCTCCACTTGAGGGGGAGTGTTGAGATATATTAGGGATTTGGTTAGATATAGTAGGGATTTGATTATGATTATGTATTACCCTCTAAATGTATAAATACTTTATTAGGGTACATCAATCAATGGGAATTTCAGAGTATTTGTTTTCCCCATCTTAACACTATTATTTTTTTTAGGTGATCGAATTGATAGCTCATTATTGAAGACCTAAATCAATTACCAATTTCCAGTTCTGTTAGATTAAGGAATTTCATTGGTACCATTATTTTCTCGAATGCTCTTCTCTATACTTGTTACCTATCACACAATGCTGCTTCCTCATTGTGAGAAAATTAACAGTTAGAATCAGATTCATCATATTAAATTTTGCTAGCTTGTTCATTCTGCATGACATCTCATTGGCATCGCATTGCAATTTGGAAATTCTTCACTTGTATTCTAACTCCTTCTCCAAGTGCTGTAGCAGAACTGTAAAAATTTATTGATTTGAATTTTTAAAGGTTGCATCGTTTGGTATTGATTTGCCGTTTGATATCAGTATTATTTGTACTTGTCTGGGTGAAAGACTTTTAAGCTTAGATTATTCAGGTAGAACTGTGAACTTATTTTCAACTATCAATTTGCAGCTGCTGGCAAGATTGACCAAGGAAATAGTTGAAACATACCAAATATGCAATCCACAGTTCAAGTATTCTGAAGAGCTAAATCCAAAAAGATATTTGACCAGCCCATCAGTTGGAGTGCTTAATGATGGCTATGATAATGTCAACTCAGATCTTATTCTGACAGTGAACTTTGTCTTGGTCAATTTAGAGAGAAATAGAAGGTTTGTCATTCACTCAGACCGTATTCTGACAATGAACAATGGTTGATCCTTTATGGCAACTCTGATAAGGACCAAGTGACCAAAATAAAAGTCTGTCCATCAGCATTTTTATTTAAAGGGAGAATCCCAGTTATATCCATTTGAAATATCAAAATCCAGTTTCAAGCCTTTGTTTTTAGCAAATCCTTAATAAGGCCAATCGGCCTTCTTAGGGATTTTTTGTGTCGTTAAAAGACCAAAATGCCCCTTATAATTAAAAAGAAAAATTGAAGGAAAACCTAGGTAGTTCCTCTGTCATTTTTCAGAAAATTGGTGATTTCTTTTTTAATCCTAATATTTAGGTAGTGCTGCGCGCGCACAATCATTGAATCATTTAAAGCATAAACACCCACAATGTCTGATGAAATTGATTTGAGGCAAATGAAAATAACATTTGTTCTCAAACGGTAATGATAGTGTTGCTCACTCTCAAGGAAATCGTCCTAACAAAGGCATCTGAATCTCCTAGTGAGTTAGTGATAATTTTGAGTCAGAATTGCCTTACTGATATGAGCGATCTAGTAGCCATGATTTAAGAAATTTCATTTGTTATAATAAAAGCATCTGAAGCACGATTTGATTATAATGAGAAGTGATTTATTAAATAATGTGAGGTACGACCTATAAGTATTAGAATGGAGTCCTTCCTTCTAGGATTGACTCACTGTTATGGTGATTGTTATAATTTTGATTTTATATATGCACAATAAAAGATTATTAAACTTGATACAACCTCTTATTCCAAAATATTCAATTTTGAGTTTTACCCAAGGTTCACTTTCAATCTTTTGGTCTTTTAATAACATTAAAAACATTAAAAAATCTTTTGATCTTTTGGTCTTTTAATTTTGAGTTTTTAATTATGTGGGGTCTTTTAATAACATTAAAAAAATCTCTAAGAGGCCTTATTAAGGATTTGTTAAAATTGAAGGCCTGAATCTAGATTTTGGTTTTTCAAATTGATTTAATTGGGATTCTCCTTTATTGAAATCCCCAAATTTAAATTTTATGGTTGTGCTTGCTACTGCAACTGTGAAACTAAATTCCTATCTAAAATTGAGTTTGAACATCATCAGCCTTGATTTAGGGTTTACATTTTGTCTTTTTTCCCCGTTTGCTTTCTTTTTGGCAGAATTGGCTTGTATACTTTTCAGACCCTAATTTTTTCTTTCTTCTTCCGTTCACATAATAATTTCAAAGGATAACTACAAATCTGCCTTTGGAACCTTATGCTTTGTGTTTGCCATATTTTTCTGTGATGCTGCATGGTGATGTGAAAAAAATTCTTGCGGTTCAATTATCAGACCTCCTCATTCATTTGTGCAATGGTTCTTTCTTGTTACTCCCATTTATATGTGCATATGGGCAATTGAGGAATAACATTAGGTTGTGAGGCACTAACTACCACCAGCGGATAATCTTGGTGTTTAGTAATTACAACATTTCATCTTTCATTTGGCTTCCCACTTCTAAAGTAATTATTGGTCTCAAGGGGTTGAACCTCAACCTCTATTTATTGTAATACTACCTGCAAAGACATTTGCACCCTTTCTTTTAGGTATAATTAGAGCTAACTAAACTCTGAACTTTTCTAAAAAGGATCCCTCAATTATGAATATTCTAAATTCTTCATATATCATAACGCTATCAGATTATTGGCATATACTTGCAAAAGCTTTCTTATGGTTATTCTTGGGAACTCTCTTCATTAATAATAACAAATTGAAGGATTTTACACTTTTTGATTATTCTTTTGTGTAGTCTTTTGAGGAGAGCATATTATTTACATGCCGTATTGCTGTCTCATTTTTATCTTTTATATGAGACATTACTTCTTTTTCCCTATAAGTTCCCTCAAATATCAAACGGAATATTTACGGATTTTTAAGTAACAGCAAATGTTTCCCCTTGCCTTCACCTGACAACAGATGCTGGGATATGTTTAAAATAAAAATTCCCTTTATTTTGCAGATATCTTGTCAAAGATGTCCTTGGTCATGGGACATTCGGACAAGTGGCTAAATGTTGGGTTTCAGATACTAATAGCTATGTTGCTGTGAAGATCATTAAAAATCAACCTGCATACTATCAACAGGCATGGGTTGAAGTATCTATTTTGAATACGGTATCCCTTTGGTTCTTATTCCTGAGAAACTAATCATTCTATTGGTAGTACATCTTAGAGGAGTTAGTCTAGCATGTTATTATGCTCTTTTCTTCATGCAGTTAAACAAGAAGTATGATCCTGAGGACAAGCATCACATTGTTCGTATATATGATTACTTTGTATATCAACGGCATTTGTGCATATGCTTTGAACTTTTGGACACAAACTTGTAAGTTAGGGGTTTTATGGTTCCTTTTGTTGTTGATGGAATTAAATTTGATCAATTTACCTGAACTAGTAATACTGCAAGTTTATTGTCTTAGTCTTGTTTATTTGCATGTCAGTGTTAACGTTCTGTTCCCACACAGGTATGAGCTTATCAAGTTGAACCATTTTCGGGGATTATCTCTAAGTATTGTTCAGTTGTTCTCTAAGCAGGTAAAATATTTTTTCTTGAAATTTTCTCCGTTGTCCTTAATTTGTTTTAATATGCTATTATGACTATTTTCTTTATTTTACTTTGTTTTTAGATATTACATGGACTGGCTCTTTTAAAAGATGCTGGCATCATTCATTGTGATCTGAAGCCAGAAAACATTCTTCTATGTACAAGGTTGGTTTCTTACTATATAGTATAGACAACTATATGCTTCAACTTTTCATGTTGAGTTTTTATATTATGAGTCTATGTTTGCGTTGTAGTGTGAAGCCAGCAGAAGTCAAGATTATTGACTTTGGATCAGCATGCATGGAAGACCACACCGTTTACTCCTATATTCAGGTTTATCTTTCACTGTCAATGTTGGTTTGTATGAGCCTTTTTTAAGTTGTACTAATCACATTCTTCCTTTCAACTGCAGAGTCGATATTATAGGTCTCCTGAGGTTCTTCTTGGATATCAGTATCCTATCAAATTAAATTGCCAATTTATACTATGATTTTAGAACTGTTTTATTCTTTCCCTTTTTGTTCTTTTTTTTTGGGGGGAGGGGGTTTGGAAGGGGGTCATTATTTTGCATTATCTTCGTTGTTTTTTTTGTTTGCTTTCCTTTTTTTCCGACCGTTTTATTGCACTGTAAGCTCTGGGTTTTTCTAACTAATCTCAGCTTCTTTTAGACAAGGGTAAGCTTTGTGATTTAGCTTATGGTTTCGTACTATGGGTTTGTCCTGGTATTAGCTTAATGACAAGTTGAGATTTGAAAAATCAGATTAATTTCATTGGATGATCATTTGTGTGATAAAATCAGACTAATTTCTTGTTCTGATGATCATATGCATGATATGTTCTCCCCTTGAATCGATTGTAATGCTTGTGCCCTTTTTATACCATGGGATAGAGAGCTAGTTGCAACTTTAGTGTTTGTATTATTCAGATATTTTTCTTTGAAAATACTTCTGTTTGGTCCTGAATTATTATTAGATACACAACAGCTATTGATATGTGGTCATTTGGTTGCATAGTTGCTGAATTGTTTCTTGGATTACCATTATTTCCTGGTGCTTCTGAATTTGATCTTTTGAGGCGGATGATTGAAATACTCGGGTATGCCTTTATCCCTCAAGTAATGCATTTAAAGGTCTCTTCAATGCATTCAATTAGCCAGAAACTATGGTCTGGTTGCTTGGAGCGTAAATTGAGGTCGGGCAGTGCTAAAAAATGATGGTTGCTGTTAGTCGTCTTGCATGTTAAGATAATTATATATATACATAAGGGTGAATTGAATTTTTCAAAGCTTGATAGCAACTGCAATCAATAATTAATTTTCAGTTAATTTTAAACAAACTTAATTTTGTCAGAATATATTTTATGCATATTTATGTCTATAAAGTATATGAAATGACTTTTAAAACCCTTTGTATGAAAAAATGGCACATATCCATTGCCAATACAAAAATTGTGCATTTGAAACACTAGGCCTCATATATTGTTTTAATTCTAATATATCCTATTTACTGTTGGCTTGTTCTGATATTATAAATTGATAATTTAAGTGGTGCAATTGGCATGTCTTTATGCTTTGGCGGGTTTTTTTCTCTGGCTTCAGCATCATTTGTCAAAGACTTTTGGGAGGGCGAGTCATAAGTTCTGGGTGGGCTAAAGGTGTTGAGTATATTCACCACCTATATATAATCATTGGTTTAGGCGGGGTGGTTGCCCCTTATCAGCTATACCTTGCTCCGTCCCTGGTTGGATGTGACCTCGTGCATCAATGACTGTGAGACGATGCAGAAAACGCACTGGTTAGTGGACTTCAAGGTCCCATTTTTCAGCATCCCTTGAGTGCAATGGTATGATGCATGGTGAGCGCAAAATATCAGCGAGTGGTGTTCTTGGTGGAAGCAACAATGGGGGGATTTTAGGGTTTAGGGGAGAGATGAGTTGGAGTGAGAAGCAATCCTAACTTGGACCTCTGGAGATGTCAGCTCTAAAACCCTGAGAAATAGAAGGAATAGCTTTTTTATATTGTTGAAGAATATTTCAAGAGGTTTAATTTTAGGTGCTAAAAAATAAATGCAAAGCTCGGTAACTACCCACATACTACAACTTTTAAACGTATTTAAATAAATAGAAATAGGGCAAATGTTCTGAACAATATAGGGGTCGTTTACTGGGCCTTATGATGAAAGCCAAACATACGTTTGTCTCCAAATTGGGTCAAGAATAAGGTTAGAAGGTCAAAAGCAGCTAATTCATTTAGAGCCATTGGACAGGCCTAGTAACAAAACAAGCTATATGCATTATACGGAAAGAAAGTAAACAGATTTGATAGTTGGCAACATGATTAAATAATGATTAAAATTATTTTTCTCCATTACTTTAAGTCAAGTTGAAACAGTTATCTTGCAAAATTTTATAGTCTCACTGCCAACGATTACTTGAGTAAACCAAATCCTTTAGTTCAAATTTACTTCATATGAAGGGGAAAAAAGCGCTTAATTACTTGGTAAAATTTACTTTAACTTATGCATCGATTGCATATGTGATTGAGAAAGTTCTTGCTGCAATGATTTGGCATTGGGAAGCATAATGGTCCCATCTGTGATACCTCTTACTTCTCATAACTTTCTTCCATCCTTTTCTAATGGAAAATGAAGGGTAGTTGTTAGAGTTTCAGTTGAAAGTAACATTTTCTTTTTCTTTTTAATTTGTGGGTTCTCTTTTGAAAATCATTTGTTTTTCTTCCTTCACTGTTGTTTATGTTGTAAAACTATTTCAGAGGACAACCACCTGATTATGTACTGAGGGAGGCCAAAAACACCAGTAAATTTTTCAAGTGTATCGGGAGTCTCCTGAATGGAGAGAACAGTGAGATTCCAACAAATGGAAGAAGTTCTTATCATGCATTGACTGAGGAAGAATATGAAGCCGTAAGTTATATACGTTATTTTTTTCCCAGATCAGATATTATGGTGCCTCTCCTACTGTTATGGCGTTAAAATCCTTTTGAGATTCTGGAATCCTTTTCCTATGTTACATACTCTTAAATTGTCATATTTTTGGTTTCTGTTCAGAGAGAGTTGAAGAAGCCATCAATCGGGAAAGAGTATTTCAATCATATGAACCTGGAAGCAATTGTTAATAACTATCCCTATAGGAAAAACTTGCCGAAGGAAGATATTCTTAAAGGTTAGGTTTCATATTTCCTCCTCAAAGCTAGGAACAGCCGAAGATTCCTTTGAACATGATATTCCTATAATGTTCATGTGTTGTATCCTTCTTTGTGCGTTCTGTTGCTAGCTTGAGGCTGCTAATGAATGTTGCGTTTACTGAACCCATTACAGAGAGTCAAATACGATTGGCATTAATTGATTTTTTGAGAGGGCTAGTTGAATTTGATCCTGCGAAACGCTGGTCACCCTTCCAGGTAATTTTCTTTGTACTATTTTCAATGCTGACTTATCCTAATAAACTATTTCTGCTTTTTTTTTACGTAAATTTTATGCCCTTGGTAGTTATATTGTTTAATTTGTGTCTGCACTTTCTCTGCTAAGATATTTTTGCCTTAAAAAAAAAAACTTCTTGCAGGCTTCAAGACACCCTTTTGTGACAGGGGAACCTTTTACCCATCCTTATGAACCTCCTCTAGAGACCCCTCGTGTGGTAAGAAAAATCTTTGTTTTAAAATACTTATATTTAGGCATTTGGCTTTTTACACTTTTTTTGGTTGGTTATATTAAAAGGGATTGAACTCTGGACTTTTCCTCACATCGTAGTTCCGCCCTGCCCTTGTCACCTGAGTTGATTTCATGTGGTCCATACTTTTACTTTAAAACTGTTAATGATCTGTGAAGTTGTTTTAATGAATGAACCACTGCTTGTGCAAAATTATTTGGATAACCCAGTTTTGAGTGTTCAATAAATGATTTTTGGTGGACCCTTAGCTAATGGGCTCTTGTCTACTGGGACAAGGCAAGGTCATGTGGAGAGTGCAGTCAGAAACAGAGAGAGAAGGAAGAAAGGCTGTGTGCTGTATATATTTGACAGAGGGTTTTGTGGGTGTTAGGCAGACAATGAGTGTCGTGAGGGAGAGTGATAGGATGATTGTAGAAAGAAGGGTGAAAGAGAGGGAGAAAGAATAACAGAAGAGAGAGTAAAGAGAATACGAGAAACTAAAATTACTGAATAGTTCGAGGTTTCCCAACATAAAAAAAAATTGATGATTACCGTTATTTTTAAGTTATGGGTAAGCCTAATCTTACCTGGATATGTAATTCAAATCTTAAATATCTAATATCCAAATCCTAATAACCTAAATATCTCATAATTTTCAATGCTTTTTAGAAATTGTAGCCCTTATAATTATAATAAAATAATAAAATGACTCAACTATTCTAATCACGTATTTACAAAGTATATTTCAATACACTTTTCCCCAGAAGACCCTTGTCCCCAAGGGTCAAGTACAGTAAAAAGTGCACTCCGCTGGACTCTTTAAGCATATTAATTTCCCTCCTTTGTACCACAACGAATCAAGTAGGAAAGAATTGCAAAATTATAGCTCTTTTGAGGAGTCTATCACTATAGCCCGTAATTGAGCCTGGTATACCCAATTGCAAAGGTAGTTTTGGCCCGTAATTGAGCTCTTTTAAATACTTCATTTGTATCCCCGTTAAAGCATCAATCAATGAATGAAGAATATTATTTGAGTATTGGAGATTGAGAGAAACTAGAAGAGATTGATGAGTATCTAGATTCTGGGACTTATCAGGCGGGGACTTAAAAATGGGGATATTTGGTACCCTATAATTGGATTCCATAGAAGTGCCAACTCCATCAAATTTGAGAACTAGCACTCCTAACCCCCCCATATGAGAACTAGGTTTCAGTTCCATGCAACCCAAACATTGGACCATTTTGCCCTTGGCAAATTTGGTGAAACAACCTAGGGCTATTGGTATGTTCTTTGATCTGGAATTAAAGAAAACAATAATAAATTTAAGGGCTAGTGCTCTCCTATTCTTCCTTACTGCAAGAATCTCATCAGTAAGCAATAATAGAAGCCCAGGGAGAATCTCCGATAGGAAAAGGTTAATACTTCATTGCATGATTCAACTTGATACATCACTGATACTTAAAGAGGAGAATTGCAACTCACGGGCACTAACTGCCTCCGGAAATAAAGCACATAACTAGGACTTCGTGACCCACTAACTAACAGACTTTGACTGATTCAATGAGCAATAAATGAAATAAACATAAATAAAATAAATAATCTGATTGAGGACTTAGTCACGTCTCTTGCGACTCTGATATGTCAGCACTCTATCATTACTCCCTCCCTTGAAAACCGACTTGTCCTCAAGGCGGAACTCTGGAAATTGCTGGACTAAGAAGTCATAATCCTCCCAAGTAGCCTCCTCTTTTGGGCGATTCTGCCATGTTATCAGTAAGTCCAACTGGTTGCCCTTCCAGCGATGATCTAATACACTGTTTGGCTGCAGCAGCAACTCAAAATCCGCAAAGATAGGCAAATCCGCCGGTGGCACAGTAGGCGTAAGTCCATGGGCTGGACGAAGTAGGGAAACATGAAAAACCGGATGAATGCGGGCCGAAGGTGGGAGTTCCAACTCATAAGCCACTTGCCCAACTCGTCGGACTATCTTATAAGGCCCAAAAAACCGGGGAGAGAGTTTTGCATACTTCCTTTGCATAATGGAACGTTGGCGGAAAGGTTGAAGGCGCAAGAAAACATAATCGCCTATATTAAATGTAAGTTCCCGTCGGTGCTGATCCGCATATGCTTTCATCTGATCTTGAGCCTTTTGTAGATTCGCTTGAAGCAACTTAAGCATTTCATCTCTGGTTCCTAATTGAGGAGCCAGTTCAGCAACTTAAGTCTCTCCTGATATGAAAGGGTGTAGAGGAGGGGGATCTCTACCGTACACGGCTTTAAAAGGGGTGATGTTGGTTGATGAGTGAAACCCTGTATTGAATGAGTACTCTGCCCAACAAAGGTATTTACTCCATATGCGGGGTTGTTCATGTGCGAAATAGCGCAGATAAGCTTCCAGGCAGCGGTTGACTACCTCTGTCTGACCATCTGCTTGAGGGTGGTAGGCTGTGCTCATTCGGAGTCGCGTCTGGCTCAATTTGAATAACTCTTGCCAAAAAGCACTAAGGAAAAGAGGGTCACGATCAGAGATAATTGACCGGGGAATCCCGTGTAGGCGGACCACTTCTTCACAGAATCGTGCCGCGACTGACTTTGCTGTGTATGGATGACATAGAGGGATGAAGTGACAATACTTGCTCAAACGGTCAACCACAACTAATACAGTGTCAAAGTTCCCAGATTTAGGGAGGCCCACAATAAAATCAAGAGATATATCTTCCCAAATTTGTTGCGGAGTTGGGATAGGTTGTAATAAATCCGCAATAAAATCAAGAGATATATCTTCCCAAATTTGTTGCGGAGTTGGGATAGGTTGTAATAAATCCGCAGGTGATAAAGTTTCATATTTATTCTTCTGGAAAACAAAACATTGCTGAATGTAGGACTTGACATCTGCTTTCATGTTGGGCCAATAGGTGGTACCAGAGAGCCTCTTCAAGGTTTTGAGGAAACCGCCGTGGCCGCCAATAGGGGTAATGTGTGCCTCTTCGATTAATTTAGCACGAATAGGAGAGCTTCTGGGAACCACAAGTCTGCCCTCATGGTATAAACGTTGCTGGACCAATGAATACTCAGGTTTGGAGTGAGGGTCTTGTTGTAATGCCGTGATAATTGGGGCAGTAAACTGATCGTGCAACAAAGACTCTTCAAAGTCGAGAAAATCCAAGGGTAACGGTACAACCATATGAAGGAAGTCAGCATGTTGGGGCCTTCTAGACAGAGAATCAGCTCCTATATTCTCCTTGCCAGCTTTGTAAACAATGCGAAAATCGAATGGAAGGAGTTTGAGAATAAGACGCTGCTGGTTGTTGGTAAGCGTCTGTTGTTCCATGAGGTTTTTGAGGCTACTGTGATATGTACGAACAGTAAAATGTCGCCCTAACAAGCAATGCCGCCAATGTTGGATGGCTAAAACCAATGCCAGCAGTTCACGATCGTACGCTGATTGGTAACGATTAGAAAATGAGAATCCCTTACTGTAGAAGGCAATGGGACGGTCTAGTTGCAAAAGAATGGCACCAACCTCTTCCATAGAAGCATCACACTCAATGACAAACTTAGATTCGAAATCAGGAAGTTTGAGCACCGGAGCTGAGATTAGAGTGACCTTCAGCTTATCAAAGGCCCGTTGAGCGACCGAAGACCAGTGGAAGGCATTTTTCTTGGTAAGATCTGTCAGGGGACGAGCGACGTAGTCTTTCACAAAACGACAGTAATAGCCGGTGAGGCCCAAGAATCCACGAAGCTCGGTCACATTGGTGGGTACTGGCCACTCGCGGACAGCGCTAATCTTCTCATAATGAGTCTCTACACCTTGAGCAGAGATCCGATACCCTAAGAATGATACCCGAGTCTAACCAAACGCGCATTTCTTCCAGTTGGCACAATAAGCGTTTTGCTCCAAAGCCCGCAATATGGAGTGAAGATGAATCTCGTGTTGAGATGCGGTCCTACTGTATATGAGGATATCATCAAAGAAAACCAAAACAAACTTTCTCAAAAAGGGGCGGAAGAGATCATTCATAGCTGCCTGAAAAGTCGCTGGTGCGTTGGTGAGGCCGAATGGCAAGGACAACATACTCGTAGTGACCATTATGGGTTCTAAAGGCAGTCTTGGGAATGTCCTCCGTACGAACCCGGATTTGGTGGTAGCCTGAGCGCAAATCAATCTTGGAAAAGAACGCTGCCCCATGCAATTCATCCAACAACTCATCAATATTGGGAATGGGGTATTTGTTCGGAACAGTGATCTGGTTTAATGCCCTATAGTCCACACACATCCGCCAAGAATCATCCTGCTTTTTAACTAACAAGACCGGGCAAGCGAAAGGACTGGAACTCGGCCGAATGAAACCCTTTATAAGAAGGTCTGACAATTGCCGTTCTATCTCATTCTTTTGGGAGTAGGGATACCTGTACGGCCGTTGGTTTGGAGGTGGAGCACCTGGAACAAGACTAATGGCATGGTGGTGTTCCCTGAAGGGTGGTAAGGTCCTGGGTTCATCAAAAACAGATTCAAAGTCAGTTAACAGGCCCTCTAAGTTGACCTGGTCTGGGTTTCTTGGAGGCTCTATTTGCTCAACCGTTGCCATCACATTGAGACTCGCATCCGGACCTTCTTTCCTTCGCACCCCCTGCAGTTTATATTTCTTTCCATTGAGCCAAAAAATCGAAAACATTTCATTCCAGTTGGCTTGAATAGTATTTAGTGATGCCAGCCATTTGATACCAAGAACCAAATCGGAACCCACCAGCGAAAAAGGATAAAAATCTTGGGTAATAGTCAGACTTGGAAGCTGAACCTTAACGTCTCGACAAATGCGATTACAACGGACTATGCTACCATCTCCAATTTGAACGCCGAGGTTGGGGATAGATGAAACAACCAAGGCAACTCCTGCACCAGCGAATCTGCGACGAAATTGTGGGTCGAACCACTGTCGACCAGCAACAGAACCTCACGGCCATTTAGAAATCCATGAAGCTTCATGGTAGACGTTGTGGGTCTCCCTAGAATTGCATTAAAGGAAATCTCAGCAGCTGCCGGCGCGTCATGCTTAACTTCGTCCGTGGGTTCTTCCGCGTCGGCCATTTGGGTGCCGTCATCATCGATCTCCAGCAGAGAGAAGGACGTCGAGCACCTGGGACCCGGCCGGAAAGGCTCTCCACACCGGAAACAGAGTCCTTTGTCGCGGCGCTGTTGCCGCGTCACGTCCCAAGGGCGCGCTATCGGAGCGAGGGAGGTCGTCGTTCGAGCTGTGTTGGCTGAGGCTGAATGCGCGTAAGACCCCGAGCTCAAGCCCTCGGGAGTGATCCTTCGATCACATGCCACACCGATGGAGCCTCCAATGGGAATGGGCCAGTTCTGGGTGAAGTAAGGATTGGGCCTGGGCCCTTTCACCTGGGACAGCTTCTCTAACTCGACGGCAAGGCTGGCGGCTCTGTAAATTGTTCGTGGTTTGTGAATCCTGACCTCTACTCGGATCTCTTCATTCAAGCCGTTCAAGAAAACCCCCAGAAGACAATGCTCCGGCCAGTTGACCACTCTCGCCATCCTCTTAGCCCACTCCTGGCGGTACTCGGCGACCGTTCCTGTTTGCTTGATATTGGACAGATATTCGTCTGGGTTGAGGAACTTTGGCGGCCCGTAGTGTTCCTCCAATGCCTTCACCAGCTCCGGCCAGTACAGCAATGTGCGTTGGGTATTCAACCATGAGAACAAATCCAAGGCGCCCCCCTCTAGGTACATCGAAGCTATATCCACTTTGTCGTCTTCCGGTATGTCGTAGTAACGGAAATATTTTTCTGCCTTAAGGATCCATCCACGCAGGTCACCTCCTTGAAACTTTGGGAAATCGAGTTTCGCGTGTGGAAGGCGCGGACGATGGAAGTCAGAATCTTCATCGTTGTCATCGGCCCATTGTCGCGTTTTCCTCTTTCCTCGGCTGGGTTTGGATGCTTGGACCTCCAAGGCTGTCACTTTCTCTTTTAGTTCCTCCAGGGCGACCAATTTTGCAGCAATGGCTGCCAATGGGTCTGCTTCAAGTGGATTATCAGCGGCGGAAGAACGTGTGGTCACCATCTCAATCGAAACGCGGCTCTGATACCAAAATGGTATGTTCTTTGATCTGGAATTAAAGAAAACAGTAATAAATTTAAGGGCTAGTGCTCTCCTATTCTTCCTTACTGCAAGAATCTCATCAGTAAGCAATAATAGAAGCCCAGGGAGAATCTCCGATAGGAAAAGGTTAATACTTCATTCCATGATTCAACTTGATACATCACTGATACTTATAGAGGAGAATTGCAACTCACAGGCACTAATTGCCTCCGGAAATAAAGCACATAACTAGGACTTCGTGACCCACTAACTAACAGACTCTTTGACTGATTCAATGAGCAATAAATGAAATAAACATAAATAAAATAAATAATCTGATTGAGGACTTAGTCACGTCTCTTGCGCCTCTGATATGTCAGTACTCTATCAGTTATGGTGAGAGCAGTGGCAGATGGTTCCGCCTGGATCTGGCTGTCGATTTTGAAAAGGCCCCAATCTGAGATCTGAGAACATGGTGGCTTGCAACCATGAGCAACAATATGAGTTTTGAGAACTGAGGCCTCTCCCTTTTCATCAATCGCTTTGCAACTACGGATGGCTATGGTGAAACAGCGATGCCTAGCAATGGCGAAGCCTGTAGAGGAGCAAGAACAAATGGGAATCCCATGTTCATGATCTTTGCTTTTAACTTGCTAAGACTATGAACCCAAAGTAGAACCAAAAGCTGTATATAAAGACTGGAAGATCGAGTTTGACTCGAACTCAATAGATGCAGTCTTGATTGACCCTATGATTTTAAAGGATTGCCCCACTATTCACAATTGCACTTTGGTGTAGCCCATCAACTACAACTAGTATATTAGAGAAGAACAAATGCAGATTGGCTGCTCTTGGATGAAGAAAATACTGGGGAGCTAGTATTAATGACTGCCAACGGTGTACAGAGGACTTCACTGACTTAACTTAGATGTTACAAGAGATAACTCAAAACAATATGAACAATTTGCTCATAAAACTCTCATATTTTATTCATAGGGAAAAATGACGACTTTATAGAGTACAATATGATTCATAGGATCAATCTCTTAATTATAGATAATTAAGAGGAAATAATAAAGGCACAAAATCAGTAGCAAATATCTGCCATGATTTACGGGATGCTGACAGGAATAGAGGGGAAATTGCTTATTGACCAATTAGGCCCAAGGCCCATGATCGCTCTTCAACACTCCCCCTCAAGCTGGCGAATAGATGTCTTTCATTCCCAGCTTGCTCCTTAGTTCCTCAAACTGGGGTCTTGGTAGTGCCTTGGTGAAGAGATCACCCACTTGTTGTTTTGACGCTACATGAGTTATCTCAATAGTTCCTTCATCTTCCTTTTCTTTAATAAAGTGCTTGTCCACATCCACGTGTTTGGTTCTCTCATGATGAATAGGATTTCTGACCATAGCAATAGCAGAGTTGCTATCACTCCTTAATCTAATTGGAGTACTTGGCGCCAGTCCCAAATCCTTCAGCACCCTTATTACCCACATTCCTTCGCAAACACCATGCGCTATCGCCCGTAGCTCTGCTTCGGCACTACTTCTTGACACTACGGATTGTTTCTTGCTTTTCCATGTTACAACATTTCCCCATACCAAGGTACAGTACCCCGAGGTCGATCTTCTGTCTGGTAGAAATCCTGCATGATCCGCATCTGTGTAAACAACTATTTCTCGGGATGTTCCTTTGGCAAAGTATAATCCACGGCCAGGTGTCATCTTGAGATATTGAAGAATTCTGTATACTGCATCCATATGTTCCTCCATAGGTTCATTAGTGAATCGACTTACCATGCCTACTGCGAAGCTTATGTCTGGGCGTGTGTGGGATAAGTATAGAAGTTTTCCTACCAGTTTCTTGTACCTTTCGGCATCTACTGGTATTGACCCTTTTTCTTCTATTCTTTCTGTTGCTCCTTCTTCATCTTCCTCTCTACTGGCTAATAACTTCTTTCCTGATTCCATGGGCGTATCTGCTGGTCTTGCTCCCAGCATACCTGTTTCCTTCAACAAGTCCAACGTGTACTTCCTTTGTGTGACTACGATTCCTTCTCGGGATCGTGCCACCTCCATTCCTAGAAAGTACCGTAGACCTCCCAGATCTTTTACTTCAAATTCCTTCTCTAAGGACTTCTTTAGTTCTGTTATTTCATTCACATCATCCCCTGTTAGTATTATATCATCAAC
>JANTPZ010153992.1:0-19828 GCA_025593235.1 Vachellia pachyceras
ACCCCTCTCTTTCTCATTTTTCCTCTCATGAACCCTAACTTTCCAGTAGCAAAAATCCAGCACAAATCCAAAAACTAAACTGATAGAAGTGAAGAGAAAGTTCCAAGGAGTAGAAGTATATGAAAGATTTCATCATAACTCAACTTTACCTTGGATTTTTGGAGCTTTTTCTCTTCATCCATGGCTGCCTCTTCTCTTCTCTTTTCAGGCCTGGTTGTGCACGAAATTTGGGCTGGAAAATGGAGCACAAATCTGATCATAAGGGCTTTAAAGCATGTGAAGATTAAGTGGATGGTTGAGATTGATCCTTAGCTTGTAAGTTTAATCTAATAGCTAAGATTCATCCACATTTCCACCACTTGCTCTCTTCTAATTGGCTACTTGAAATGTCATCATTATGGCTGCACATGGTGAAAAAAATCTGCTTGGGGGGTTTGGTTACTCTAACCAAACCAAACTCCTTTCGGTTACTTCTACCGATTACAACTTTCACTGGTAAAAGTAACTTAATTCCAATAAATCTTTTTCTACTTTTCTGGAGATGTTTCCTTCTTCATTTAATCTCCATAATTCCCTCTTGAATATATTAAAATCATCATCCTCAAATTATCCCTTAATCCATCCAAAATTAACAGGATTATTTTATCCTGCCGAAAACTCCTGAAAACGAGCATTTTTATAATAAAGCATTTTTAGGGCCTTATAATTTTCTATATTTTTCATTGATATTTTAGCCCTTCTCTTTTCCCCAAAATACCTTCCAAATGTCCCAAATTATTTTTTGCAAGAAATTATATTTTTGGGGATTTTCGGGCCTTTTTCCTCATTTTCGGGAACATCGCCTAAATCGTACTTTGGGCAATAATTTTGTAAAATACTATAAAATTCACTGAATCTTTCTAGACTCTGGTTTCTGGTCTTAGAGAACTCTTGATACCTTAAAGAAATATTTTCAATCATCAAATCTTTAAAATTTCATAATTCATCATCCAGACCGAATTTCAACAATCGGTTGAATCTCTGGTAATCAGTGAGTTCTACTCTATCTTTTGGGCATCCGTGGATTTTTCTGATTTTTGGTCAACTGTTTGACTCTTTGACTTTGACTTTGATTTTGTCAAATGACCGAAATGCCTCACACTTTCTCTTAATGACCAAAATGCCCTTTCACAGTCTAAATTTTCATAAATTCCCATTTTGCCCTTAACCTTTTGGCCCTTGATCTTTTGGTTTCTGATTCTTAAGGCAACTTCCCAGAGGTCACCCATCATGAAATTTCCCTAGGGTAAGCACGCTTAACTTCACTTTTCCTTCCGTCTTTCATCCACCAGGCTAAATCTGATTCCGCGAATTCCGGCCCAACAGCGTCAACTTTTTCCGTACTTTCTATCTGTGGCCTCTAACTTGACTGTTGACTACCAGTTTGGCCTCTTTTATCCAATGACCATATTGCCCTTGGTCTTTTATACTTCATGACATTTATGTCCCTGGCTTATATTCTTAGAAATCTCAAAGCCTTAGGACTAATTTAACCAGGGTCTCTTAAGTCCATTGACATCTCCTTATTCTGTACTTTTATTTCTGGGCCTTGTCTTATCTTATAACTATCGATTTGGCCTCTATGTCAGCTTACAGAAATGGTGGATATTACAATTATAATAACCCCCTTCACGTGATAGGCACACACACTTATTAACGCTGACCAAGTTGACTTTTGACTTTGGTCAAATGACCAAAATGCCCTCATACTTTCCCTTATTTACCATAATGCCCTTACCTTTTTTAAACTTCCATTTTTACCTTTCTCGTTAATAACTTTTAGGTCCTTCCCATGAGGTCACCCATCATTCCATTTCTCTAGGCCAAGCACGTTTAACTGCGAAGTTCTAATGAAATTCGGAATATATCTTTGGACCCTAACTCAACCATAACTACCAGTTTGGCATTTATTTCAAATGGAGTAAAGCATGGATATTACTTTAAGCTCTCTCTAGCATAAAGGATATATGCACTGTCTTCCATATAAAGCTTCATAAGGTGCCATCTGTATACTGGAGTGATCGTTGTTATTATATGCAAATTTAGCTAATGGCACATATACACTCCAGTTTCCTTTTAATTATAGCACACATGCTCTTAACATGTCTTCGAGCATTTGATATGTTCTCTTAGATTGTCCATCCATCTGAGGATGATAAACATTGCTAAAATTTAGTCATGTTCCGAGTGCCTCGTGCAAAGATTCCCAAAATGTTGAACTAAAATGAGGACCTCGGTATGAAATTATGTTCATGGGCACCCCATGTAATCTAACTATCTCATTGATGTACACCTCTGCTAACTTCTTTAACGTCCAATTCATATGCATTGCAGAAAATGTGTAGACTTCATCAGTCTATCTACTATCACCCATATAGCATTATGATTCATTGCTTCTGGCAAACCCACTATGAAGTCCATAGTAACATTATCCTATTTCCACTATAGAATTAAAGGACTCTGTAACATTCCTGGTTGCTTTTTGTAACACTCTTTATTTTCCCTATAATCTTCATAATAGATAACTATTGAACCACTCTTGGGTCTTAGATAACTCAAATTGACCAAAGAAGTGAAATGGAAAATTTTCGAAAATGAGTTCCTATTCACTCGGTCAATTTCCAGATTTCTAGTCCAATTTTGAAATATCATAACTAATGTTAGAAAAATTGAAATTGAGTGGTTCCAATTTTCTATTTGAAGCTTATGAAGTTATATACAGAGGAAAAATACTCACTTGTTCCAAAAATTTCCCAATTGATTCAGTTTAATCTGTAAAAATGTACTGTTCAATTGGTCACTTTTCTCTTTTCTAGATTTATCTCTCAACTTTGGCACACCATAACTCTTTGTACAAATAACCAAATCTAGTGATCTTGGTCTCATTTTAAATCTTAATAAGTATACTGTCTAAGTGGAAGGTTTTAGTTCATTCAGAGTTCATTTGTTATTTTTCATCTCCACTCAAAGCTTGGGCAGATTGAAGGATTTTGGAACCTTTTACTTGAAAACTTGGCATTCTCTTAAAAATTTACCTAAGTCTCTTTTTGTTAAACCCAATCTCTTGCAATGCATGGTTACTTCCTTAACGTATTAGCATATACTCATGCATGCATTCACATGTATTTCACTATTTATCAAGTTGAGATTTAGATTACATAACTACAACAACATTCAACCATCAGTTCCAAACACATTACATAATTTCCACAAGCAAGAACATAACAATATGCCATCTTGAATCACCATTAACCTTTCTCTTATCCTTGCTTGTGCTTCCACCTAAAATGGTTAGTGGGGGAATAATGAGATTTTGGAAATGCCAATAGCAAAACTTCTAACACACTATAAAATGACATAACAACTTTTAATAAAAGTGTGAATTCATAAAAATGCAACTTATAACAATTAAATGCATATGGCCATAGCATACAAAAGTATATAATCACACTTTCATCCTTATAAATTTCAATACAAGTAATGCAATAGCTTAATGTTAGAGGGTTTTTGTTAGAATAGGATTTGACCAAGAGGGGATGAATTGGTCACTTTAAAATTTAAACTTTAAAACATAAAGTAAGAACAATGTCTCCAAGTGATAAGAGGAAAGATGAACAAGGAGATTTATCCTGATTCAGTCCTATTGACCTACGTCCCATCCTCAGGGTACCCCTGAAATTTCCAAATCCACTATTAAATGTAATCTTAGGCTTTTCAAGCCTGTACAAATGGGAACTCACTCCCCCTCAAGTTTTTCACTAAAACAGAGTGCTTCCCTATCTGTTTTCTAACTCTATTTCAGCCCAGATGACACAAGGTCCCAACCTTGTGTTTCTCACAGATTTATGATGTGTAATTGCTCAAAGAACCTCTCTGAAAGAGTATATGGCAAAGTACTGAAGTTCAGAATGAATATCAAAAGAATTATAGAGAATGAAAATGAATGGCTTTGAATGCTCAGAATATTTGTCTCTCATATATCTTCTGTAATAAATGCTTGATCCTTTTATATATGAGGAGTAATGAAGTTGCCGTTAGAGACAATTTAATATACGTTACTTTCATCAACCATTTCTTTGGCTTTCGCCATTAATGTTGATTAAATGCGTCTCAGGAATGTAGGCGACGACGGCTGATTCATGCAATCTATCTGCAAGAGGCGTGGACAGCTTTTTCTCTTTATATGATTATGAGTTTCTGCATTTATGAAGCAGGTGAGATTCAAACGTTGTTAATCACCAATAAGGAAAGTTGCAGAGAGCAGGTGAAAAGCTGTCAGAGAAAAATAGTCGTTGAGAAAAGCAATACTCGAGTTTTGTTTCATGATACTCGAGTGATAACTAAGTATTTTGAATTTTAGAAAACAATGCTCGAGTTTTTTGTTTCAATGCTCGAGTTTTTATAACATTTTTGAAATTGCTCGAGTGTTTGTTGAGAGTATTGCATAATTTTTTGAATTCAAGCACAAATACTCTAGTGTTAAGAATTTAGTACTCGAGTGTTAAGAACACTTTCAGTTGCTACTTGAGTGTTCAGAGGAGAACTTGAAGTGAAATCTCTTGGGACGTCATAATACTCAAATGTTGGAAACATAATACTCAAGTGTTATCACTTCTCTTATTATTACTTGAGTGTTTTAATGGAAGTGTTGTGTTTTGAGAAAAAGAGTGCTCGATATTCAAGTATTGAAAACCCAATGCTTTAGTTTTGAAAACACTTTAATCAAATGCTCGGGTGTTCTGCTTGAAGTGTTGCACCACGTTTGAAAACTTTGCCCGATACTCGAGTGTTGCAAACTACCACTTGAGTGTTGGCAATGCTTCTTTCACAACTCAGTGTTCTGCTTCAAGTAAAGTGCTGTAACTTGAAAAACAACTCAATACTCAAGTATTCCAACACAATACTCGAGTGTTGCCAATACTTCCATCTATAACTCGAGTACTCTGCATCAAGTGAAGTATAGTGATTTGAAAAAAAGACTCAATACTCGAGTGTTGAAACACAATAATCGAGTGTTGCTAACACTTTAACATTAATACTCGAGTTTTGTAACATCCTATTTTTTTGTTTATTGAGAGGATTTAATGACATTTGAGAAATAATTATTTATTTAAAGGATTTAATTGTTATATGTAAATAATGCTTAAGTTAAATATAATTTATTAAGCAATCATTTAGGTTAAAAAGAATCTATCATAATGTGATGCATATAAATAGAAGAAAATCTTAAATAATTAAAAAGAATAATTTTATAAAAAATAAAATATGTATATATAAAGGGGCACGTGGCCCACTTAGTTTATATTATAAAAAATAAAATGAATGGTTTCACTATGCTTACTTGCTTCACGTGTATGTACATGTATATTAAATAAACTAAGGAAAAAAAAAAGATAGAATCAGGAGCTGCTTGCATCACATCATGGTATATATATATATATATTAGACTCAATTAGGTTTCAGCAAATTCTTCCCCTTCCTTTTTCCTCTCTCGCGGTGCCGTTGCTCTCCTTGCGTGTAAGAGGTTGTTTCGGGATCAATTAGAACAACTTGATTGTAGTTGGTGCTTTGTGGCTTGAACTTTCAAGTATTATGCAGTTTGGGTAACCGATGTTAATTCATTTTATATGCTTTGCATGGATTGTAAGGTAGTTTTGGTACCTTAATTATGTATTACAATCTTATCTCTATTTTTATATGTTCAATTTCAGTGAAGTGGGTAGTATTTTCTTTATATATATATATATAAAGGATATGTTTTGCTTAGAGACATGTTTGATGAGCTATTCATAATTTATCTTTATCCGTAACATATTGTGAATTTATGCATTTGTGGGGAATTGACATATAGGTGCATGGAAGTAATTGGGTGATCTTGTGGTGATGGGACTTGTGTAATGTATTGTGAATGTATCCGTGGTTGCCCCACTACTGATCATAGTAGTTGGCTTTATTGTGACTTACACTCAGGTGGGGAGTCGCCTAGACCCAGGAGGGAGGCCAGGATTTATTGTGACTCACATGCAAGTGTGGTGTCGTGATGGAGTATTATGGAGGAGTAGGTTGGAGGGATCATTTGTGCAATCTGAATGTATTGATTGGAAAACCTTAATTTTGTTTGAATATTGTAGATTAGCAATGCTTCACTGACTTATAATCCCGTATTGTATATTCTATGAATTGATTATTGGTTACTGGGACTATATGTCTCATCCTATCGATATTTATTTTTTCAGGAGAGGAACTTACTGGGAGCCAATAGTTTGATAATAGCTATCACTGTCGGCTTAATAAGGAGAAATGTATATTGCCAAACTTATAGGGCTTGCATAATTTGATGACACCTTTATGATTATATTGTGAATTTATACTCATTAATAATTTATCTTGTGGTATATGTGAAATATTAAGGACTGTTCAGAGGAATATATGGTTATTAAAAATTGTTCTAGTTTTTGTGATTGATGATGGTGACCTGTGGGCGGATTTTGTGCCCTGAATCGGAATGATACAGTGAATTGTGAGTGGTTTGTGGGCTGGGTGTCTCACCCACAACTTTTGTGCCTGAACCTTGGTGATTTAATAATTAATCATGTTTAAATGTCTGGTTTGTTTGGAATTGCAAATGGTATCAGATGGGATTACGGGTTACATAATTAATTTTGAATATAATATATGGTTAAATTGTTTAGGGGGTTACAACTTGGTATCAGAGCCTAACAGTTCTCGGGCTTGTTTGTGCATTGCATGTAGTCGTTTGGCAATATACATTCTCTTTATATATCCTTCCCTTCTTATTGTAGGCCTCTTATTTGTTATCCTTCTCCTTACCTTTAGGGGGTTTATCCCTTAGGTGCGGAGAGATGGTAAACGTGAGACATATGACTAAGAAATAATTGAATTTAATGTTTATGTTTGAGGGTCGTGAAACGACTGTAAATTTGATTTGCTTGTCTTTAAGAGTTGTATGATATTGTTGTATAAATGGAATGAGTCATATTATTATCAATTGCACTAGTGGAGAAAAGTAACAAGAAAGGTTATTTAAGTATTTATTGTTTATTTCCCTATTCAAACTAAAGGGGCATGGGAGCATTAGGTAGATTGAGATGATAAAGGAATTTGCTAAAGTACTTTTATATAAACTATATACATCCTTGTATGCTGTGATTATGATTTTTGGACTATGTTTATTTATTTTTTGTTGTGCTTGTGAATCGTTGATGCTTTAGGGGGATGGACTTTGTTCTTGTGTTCCTTGTCAAAGATTGTGTAGGTTTATCATAATTATTCTTTTGTTGACAATCTTCTTAGAAGCTTAAAAAAATTTAAATTTGTGGTTTAACTTGTTTGGAAATATTAAATTTCTTGCTCCAACAAAGCATTAAGTTTGGAAATTATTGTTTAGCATTCAATTATTCTTTTTATCCTTATTTTACTATTGTGGTGATTTAAAAGTTAGAAATTTTTCAATCCGTGGTCTTTCTTTAAAATTAGAATTGAAAATAATTCTTGTAGTTATTAAACATTTTGATTATATAAAGGTTGCAAATTATCTAGCAAATATCTATTTTTTTAAATTCTCTTTTACTTATTTGATTTTCAATTGATTCGAAGGTGCGCAATTTTCCAATCCATTATATTTTGTTTTGCATTTGTTTTACAATTGTATATTTAATATTGAGAAAAATAATACATGTATAATGAATAACTAACAATTCATTTTTTTTATACTCAATAATTGTTTTCTATTGTATTGAGTGGTCGATTCAAATATTTACCTTTTACACAATTTATCTTTTCAAAAATTTATTTGAATATTTAAATTACTTTTTTTTATTGCTTAAACTTGAATTCAAACTTAAAATTTGCATCTTTTAATGCTTTCTTCCTATTTATTCCTTAATTAATTTTGAAATCGTCATGTTTAATATGAATTAATTTTTAAAATTGATTCAATTACATATTTTATTTTTTAGTAACTATATTGAGCATGTTAAGTTTCAAAATGAATAAATTCAATTAATTTAATCCTACTGTTGTGATTTAATACTTTATTCTTTCTTATTGTTTTGATTCTATTGATTTAAAAATACGAAATGTCATATGCATAATCTTTTCTTGTTTATTTGATTCTTTAAAAGTTCTTAAGATTTTGCATCCTACCATTTAAAAAATATATATTTAAAAATAATTATTTGATATTTATTGAGCATATTGAAGGGGAAAAAAATAGGCAGAGAACTTTATTTGAAAGTTTTATTAGTCAGGAGACTTAATATGCTTCTCTACCATATGGAAGAAGTATCAATACTTGTTTGAGTCCTTTAAACAATAATATTCTAAGGCAATGTTTTTACTATTTTATTGATTTTTTCCCTATTTTGATTCGCTCAAAAGCTGCAATCTTAAGATCAAATATCCTTTTATTTGAAATTGGTTTGAAAAAAAAATGTTTTATTAAGTTTACAATCATTTTAAATATATTTTATGTTTTATTATTTGTCTTGAACATAGAGACTATACATTATCAATTACTGTGAAAATATATTAGAACATCTGTTTTAAATATCATATTTCAATTCGATAACTTCCTTTTTCAAATATGTAATTTTGAGGCATTTATCTTTTCTTCAGGATTTTATCTTAACATAAACACTTTGTAGTTATACATTTTATTCAATTCATTTATTAAATTATGACTTTAACATAGTACTTTCTTATGTATTCCTTTTTCTTAGTCAACTGTTTGACACTCAAAATGTTCAATTTAAAATTTAATTCAATTTTTTATTGTAAATCTGATACCAGTAGATTCATTTTCTACTTGTTTTATTCAAAATCTAGAATTGCAGGATTGGTTATGTTGATACTTTACAATTTTATTTGAAAATAATTATTCTTGTTGATGAATACAAAAGATTTAAATTGGGTGTAAAAGTATTTTGTAGCTAACTAACATTTTGAAATATTTTACATTTTAATAAAAAATTATTTGGAAGTGAATATGTGAAATGTAAATGAAGATGATTGTTTGTACTTATTGAAAAATTGAGTGTGAATTATGAAATCTATTTTACGTGATATATGGGTACTAGATGGTTTGATAATTCACTAGTACAATGATGCAATTAATTGACGCTATTGATGTATATATACATACACATTTTGTGAAGTGGAGATAGAGGAGATTGTGTGAACTCTTTAGAAAATTGATTATAATTTATGAATTCACTTTATATACAATTAATTTTTAATCTCTTACCCGCCCCCGCGGTACGCCTTTCGAGATGGATTGTTGGTTGTTGATACTTTTATTTCTTCTTGTGGATGTTAACATTTTGGTTTATAGTACCTGAGTTGAAATGACTGAGGAGGTTATGGAAGTTTGCTTATGGCTATTTCTATTGTATAGTCTCTTCCTCTACCAATGTGTTGAGTTGATGCACATTGCAACTGTATGACTCAGGTTTAACCATACTTTGATATTTTAATATTTTCATATCATGTTATCCTAAAATATTTCTATCGATATTTTGATATTATTTGTTAAATCACAAAGTTGAGTATGCATTTTATCATATACTATATGAAATAAACAGTATTTAAATTATTGAATTATGAAAGTTGAGTTTGAGGGAAAACATGCATGTGATTATGTTATAATACTGATTTTTATATCTTGAGTTGAAAAGAAGTTGATATAGTAAAATTTTATTATCTATGATATCTGTTTGACTATCTATCTTTTTCGAAAAGTGCAATTTAAAATGCTATTATGTTTAGTTCAAAGAATTCTATTTGTTATTTACTTTATTTTAAATATATAATTTTCCTTTGTCTTATCGTTTTAAACATTTTATCGTTGATAAATATTTTAAATTATTTTTTAACTTTTATTAAATGAATTTCAAGTATTTTAAATTATGAAATCGATATTTTTGTTTTTCTAAGTACTATTATGCTTGTTGTTACCTATATTTTCAACATTTGTGTGAACATATTATGATAAGTCATGTACTCCTTTTGGATTAGTGAACTTTTTGAAAGCATGTTACCATATTACCTTATAGGGGGAGGAGGGGAATGGTTGTTTTTCGCATCAATGCATGTTTTTTCATTTGTTTGGTTACCTTATCTATTTTGTAATGTGTGGATCAACCATAAGCTAACTAGATAAATAGGTGATCTTGCCTTCTGTTGTTGTTGTTCGTCGCCTCATGCATTATTGATGCATGAATTGTTTTAATGTTTATTTTTGTTATACACGTATATGTTATGATAAGTCTTTCGTTTATTTTCTCTCTAAAAGTTTGGACACCTTTGAGGGGAAGGGTTAATTTATGGAACTATAGATTGATTGGGGTGGTCAACATAGTCTTTTAGCAAAACCTGAAAAGATCTTTATATATTAGAGATAAACAATTACCAAATAAGACCAATAGTTTATTAAAGATTTTCTGGAAGGGAATGTTACTTGGTAATGCTACATGGGAAATCAAAGAGTGAATGCGGTATAATTCTTCGAATTTGTTTACCTAGATGTGAAAACCTTGTTTTGTGTGTGATGAATATATTGTAGGGTTTGAAAATTTTCTTAGTTGATATTGTGTTTAAGTTTGGGGATTGTGATTTTGACTTGTTTCCTTATTACTATTCATGATTTCCACAGCTTGTCCCGAATTTTGGGGACAAAATTCTATTTAGGTGGGGAGAGTTGTAACATCCTATTTTTTGTTTATTGAGAGGATTTAATGACATTTGAGAAATAATTATTTATTTAAAGGATTTAATTATTATATGTAAATAATGCTTAAGTTAAATATAATTTATTAAGCAATCATTTAGGTTAAAAAGAATCTATCCTAATGTGATGCATTTAAATAGAAGAAAATCTTAAATAATTAAAAAGAATAATTTTATAAAAAATAAAATATGTATATATAAAGGGGCATGTGGCCCACTTAGTTTATATTATAAAAAAATAAAAAGAATGGTTTCACTATGCTTACTTGCTTCACGTGTATATACATGTATATTAAATAAACTAAGGAAAAAAAAGATAGAATCAGGAGCTGCTTGCGTCACGTCATGGTATATATATATATTAGACTCAATTAGGTTTCAGCAAATTCTTCCCCTTCCTTTTTCCTCTCTCGCGGCGCCGTTGCTCTCCTTGCGTGTAAGAGGTTGTTTCGGGATCAATTAGAACAACTTGATTGTAGTTGGTGCTTTGTGGCTTGAACTTTCAAGTATTCTGGAGTTTGAGGTAACCGATGTTAATTCATTTTATATGCTTTGCATGGATTGTAAGGTAGTTTTGGTACCTTAATTATGTATTACAATCTTATCTCTATTTTTATATGTTCAATTTCAGTGAAGTGGGTAGTATTTTCTTTATATATATATAAAGGATATGTTTTGCTTAGAGACATGTTTGATGAGCTATTCATAATTTATCTTTATTCGTAACATATTGTGAATTTATGCATTTGTGGGGAATTGACATATTAGGTGCATGGAAGTAGTTGGGTGATCTTGTGATGATGGGACTTGTGTAATGTATTGTGAATGCATCCGCGGTTGCCCATTACTGATCATAGTGGTTAGCTTTATTGTGATTCACACTCAGGTAGGGAGTCGGCCTAGACCTAGGAGGGAGGCCAGGATTTATTGTGACTCACACGCAAGTGGGGAGTCGGCCTAGACCCAGGAGGGAGGTCAGGATTTATTGTGACTCACATGCAAGTGGGGTGTCGTGATGGAGTAATATGGAGGAGTAGGTTGGAGGGATCATTTGTGCATTCTGAATGCATTGATTGGAAAATCTTAATTTTGTTTGAATATTGTATATTAGCACTGCTTCACTGACTTATAATCCCGTATTGTATATTGTATGAATTGATTATTGGTTACTGGGACTTTATGTCTCATCCTATTGATATTTATTTTTTTTCAGGAGAGGAACTTAGTGGTTCGAGGCGTGAAGGGAAGGAGCCAACAGTTTAATAATAGCTATCACTGTATGCTTAATAAGGAGAAATGTATATTGCCAAACTTATAGGGCTTGCATAATTTGATGACACCTTTATGATTATATTGTGAATTTATACTCATTAATAATTTATCTTGTGGTATGTGTGAAATATTAAGGACTGTTCAGAGGAATATATGGTTAATGGGGTTATTAAAAATTGTTCTAGTTAATGGGATTACGGGTTACATAATTAATTTTGAATATAATATATGGTTAAATTGTTTAAGGGGTTACAAGTTTCACTTGAAAGTATTCAGTTTAAAACATTCTAAGGACCAATACTCGAGTGTTTCAAAAACATTACTCGAGTGTTGACAACATTCCAACCTAATACTCGAGTTTCCATTCAAAGTGTATCAGCATTCATTACTCGAGTGTTATCATCACGTTCAACAATAACTCGAGTGTTGTCTGAAAGTATTGATTTTTAACACATGAGAAAGGTTCAATACTCGAGTTTCAAGCCACAATACTCGAGTATTCTTAATACTTTCATACATACTTGATTACTGAAGCACATAACCAAGTGATCCATTGCAAATACTCAATCAACAATAATTCAAGCTTCATAATTTCTTAAATCATTTTGTTATCATCAAAATATGGCATTAACAGTTTTGCTACCTTGTTTCTTTAGATTTTAGCTTTCCTTGAGCTTTAAAGTTCTCTTGGTAAACTTTCCCAATAGGCTCTTTATTTCCTGAACTTCCTAAACATCACATAGTAACATATTCATGAATTTCTAGCCATAAACTATACAAGAAAACTACAAAAACGCAATATTCCATTCATTGCTCTTTCAAGACCGTTAAAACTTTGAAACTTGTTCTTATGATTTAAAATGCTTCCCAAATCCTTTTCTCACTTTAATCCTACAAAAGATTTCATTCTAAAGCCATTGGAAGCATCAAAAGCATCAAAATCCCACTCCCTATATTTCTTTTAATTTTTTCTGAAAAGCAGAACAATAAAGGGAGTTTGGATTCTTCAACTTTTCCTCATGTATACTTGCATATTATTGCTTTCAAACCACTTTCCATGCATCAAATAACTCAAACATAACTCTTCCCGATCAATATACATAAGGACGGCACCTCCTCATAAACTTGGGGTTTCCAAAAATTCAACCCACAACCAAACCAAGCATATCTATACATCAAAAGACTCCTTAACACTTAAGGAGTATTTTGCAACCTTTGATTTCCTCTAAATCCCTCTCTTTCTCACTTTTACTATCAAGAACCCTAACTTTCAATCTTGAAAATTAGGTTTAATCAAGAAACCAATCCATTAGAAAGGTAGAGGAGGTTGTATGGATCAAGAATATGTATAGGTTTGGATGGTAAGTCCTTTTACCTTGTGAGTTCTTGAATTTTTTCTCTTGCTTGAAGATTCAAAAATGGCGTCACTTCCTCCCCTCTTTGCGGCTGGAAATTTTCGTCCAAATGGGTGAGGAAGTGAAGAAGAAATGTCTCTTTAATGACAGTTGTAAATGGGTTAGATGGCTAAGATTGATTCTTATTTTACAAGCTTAATCCAAAGGCCACAAATCAACCACCACACCAACAAGTGCTTGCTTCCTATTGAATGGCATATAGTATCATTAATGAGCTATAATTGAGGCTAAAAATCTGGTTAGGGGTTTGGTTACACTAACCAAACTGGTTACTGTTTGGTTACTTCATCTAGTTACAACTTTTACTGGTAAAATTAATTTTATTCCGGTAAATCTTTCTCTGCTTTTTTGGAGATGTTTTCTTCCTCTTTTAATCTCCATATTTTACTCGCTCATGGGGTAAAATAATTATTCCAAAAATGCCCTTGGAAAACGTCCAAATTCAATAGGGTTTTCTACCCTGTCAAAACCCCTGAAAATGTGCTACCGACGGGCAATTTAGCTTTAAGGCATTAAAAATTACTATAATCTTTACTTATACTCTAGCCCTTTTCTGTTCCTCAATTTGCCCCCCGGATTGTCTAAAATTAATTTTTGAATAAAATTATATTTTCAGGGTTTTCGGGATTTTTCCCTTTTATTTAGAAATTCACCTTTATTGTATACTGAGCAATAATTTTATAAAATATTATAAAATTCACTTTATTTTTCTATTTTCTGAACTCAACTGATTGAGGTCTCCTGATACCTCAAATAATTATTTTCTGCTTCCTGTCCTTCAAAATTCTATAGATAGAAATATAAGTTGTAACTCAAGGATTCAGGACCCACATCGGTGATCAGTGAGTTCTACTCTATCAATTGAGCATCTGCGAATTTTTCTGATATTTTGGTGAACTGTTGTCTTTGACTTTGTCAAATTACCAAAATACCATTACTTTTTCTCTTAATTACCAAAATACCCTTACTTTTACTAATCTTTCAAAATACCAAGATTGCCCTTGACTTTTATGCCCTTAATCTTTTTTTTAATGACATTTAGGTCCTTCCAGAAGGTCACCCATCCTTACACTACTCTAGGGCAAGCACACTCAACTGTGGAGTTCTTATAAAATTTCACCCACTAGGCCAGGTCTGACTTTGAGTTTTTTGGCCCATCGGCATCCTCTTTTTCTGTACTTTTTATCTGTGAGCCTTATTCCACCTCATAATTATCAGCTTGGCCTTTATTTCAATTTGCAGAAAAAGGATGGATATTACACTTTTGATGCTTTATCTTTACTTTCTGACACGTGAGACATTTAGTCACATACTTAATGATGTCTCGCTTCATTCTAGGCCACCAAAATAATGGCTTCAATTCATGATATATTTTAGTCATTCCAGGTGGATATTGTACTTATTCTTATGTGCTTTATCCATTATTCTCCGCCTAAGAGTAGCTTTGGAGGGATATAATATCATCTCTGGCTCCCTCTTAACTCATCTGAGTCTTAATATGCTATACAAATTGATCATCTTTCTAGGCTTTCTTAATCTCTTCTTTTATGTCACTGATATCTTTCTAGGCTTTCTTAATCTCTTCTTTTATGTCACTGATACATTGAGTGGTACCACACCTTTTAGGCTCTATGTGCATCTAATTCATCAAACTCCAATCTTGAAGATTCTCTATCAATCTATGCTCTTTCATTATCATCATGGCCATCTGCACTGTCTTTCTACTTAGAGCATCGGCAACTATGTTTGCTTTACCTGGATGATATTTGATCTGGTAGTTATAGTTTTTGAGCAACTCCATCCATCGTCTCTGTCTCAAGTTTTGCTCTTTCTGATGATGTAAGTACTTGACACTCTTGTAATCATAGTACAGCTTGATGGCTTCTCCACACAAATAGTGCCTCCATATCTTTAGAGCATAAACTATCGTTGCTAGCTCTAAATCATGAGTGGGATAGTTTTCTTCATGAGGCTTTAACTGTCGTGAGTTATAAGCCACTACTCTACCCTACTATATTATACACATCCCAGTCCGTGCTTGCTAGCATCATTGTAGACCATATAGGTTTGCCTCGGATCAGGGATTACTAGTACAGGAGTTGAGGTTAGCTTTCTTTTCAACTCTTGGAAACTGGCCTCATTCTTTTCATCCCATGTAAAAGATTGGTTCTTTCTAGTTAGCTTAGTCAACGGTAAGGCAATCCAAGAGAAGTTCTATATTAATCTTCTATAATAACCCGCTAAACCAAGAAAGCTTCTGACTTCTGTTACTGTCATAGGCTATTCCCATCTCAGTACTGCTTCTATCTTACTTGAGGCTACTGCGACTCCTTCAGAGAGATCATGTGCCTTAGGAATTTTACTTCTAACAGTAGAACTCACACTAACCAGCTAAACCAATCAACATTTTTCTTTTAAAATGTTCAAAAAAAATTCTCAAATGCCTTCCATGTCCATGATCATATAAAGATTTCGAGTACACCAAAATGTCTTTAATGAATACTACGACAAACTAATCCAGGTACTGCCGAAAACATGTTCAAATTATCCATGAAAACTGCAGGGGTATTTGTCAATCCAAACGACATCACTAAAAATTCATAGTGTCCGTATCTGGTTCCAAAAGTCATTTTGGAAATGTCTTCAACTCTAATGTAAAGCTGACGATAGCCTGATTTGAGATCAATCTTAGAAAATACTGTGGCTCCACTTAGTTGATCTAAAACTGGATACTCAATTTTCAACTTTTGCAAACTTAAGTTCTATAACTGTGTTTCAAAACTGGATACTAAAACCGGAATTTTTGAAAAAGAATTTCTGTGGCTAAGTTCAAAAACTCGTGTCCTAAATTTTCAGAACTTAAAGTTCCATAACGTGAGTATAGAACTTGAAGTTAAAACTTGAGATTCCATCTTCAAATTTTCTCATCACTTTATAGAATTCGAGTTCCAATTCCACAAAACTCGAGTTTCATAGAACTGGAAATGAAAACTGGAAGTTTCGTATTCAAGTTCTCAGAACTTGAGTTTCAGGTTTTCAGAATTCGAGTTCTACAACTATGTCACAAAACTTGAATTGGAAACTAGAAATTTGACAGAACTCGAGTCCTGCAGTTTTCCAAAATCGAGTTCCATGCTTATTAAAATTTCATCAGTTCAAAAACTTGTTGTCCAAACTCAAGTCCTCACTGGAAGTTTCTCAGAATTAGAGTTCCTGAGATTCTGAACTCGAGTCTCGAGGACATTTTCAACTGAACAGTTTTTCACATGTTTTAGAACTCGAGTCCTTGTTTCTTCAAACTTGAAGTCTCACAACCACAACTCAAAACTTGGTATCAAAACTTCAAGTTTCAAATAAAAGTTTTCAAATTGTCTTTCAGAACTTTCACTGCAAACTCGAGTCCCAAATTAAAGTTTCTAAAAACTTGAGTTATGTTTATGAAAAATGGAAGTTTCACTACTAAGCCTTCAAACATGATGTTATAGAACTCGAGTCGTAAGATGTTAAGAACTCGAGTTCTCTATTCTCCGACACAGCTACACCTAATGTTTACGGAAGCTTCCCTTTTTCTTGCTGGAAAATTTTGAATGTTACCTGCCCTCATAAATGCTTCCTAGATCTTTCATTAAAATAGCTCAGTTTATCTAAAGAATGAAGCTGAGCATTTATGACTTCCACCACGATAGTGGAACCATAGCATTTAATGAAGCATTTATGATAGTTCAATGAACATGCAGTGACTGTGAGTAACGGGCAGAAGCTTCTCTCTAATGGATATTCAACTTCAAAATAACGGCTAATTCAAAAGGCCTTAAATATAAATGAAGAAGCCTTTGAAGACATACGGTGAGATGAGCGTTCATTAATAAACTAAAATACTCTGCAT
The DNA here is from genome assembly GCA_025593235.1 of Vachellia pachyceras. NCBI lineage: Eukaryota > Viridiplantae > Streptophyta > Magnoliopsida > Fabales > Fabaceae > Vachellia > Vachellia pachyceras. Next base: position 17,359 of record JANTPZ010153992.1, read on the forward strand.
TTATGAGTCTGTCATTTTATTTCATAAATTCTTGTGAGCTTCAGTATTTGACCACCCATCTTTCAAGAAAGTTTATCTTGTCAAACCTTATTGTACTCCTATGAGATATTCAAGATTGGGACCTTGAATCAGTTGGGTTGAATTAGAGTTGAAAAAACAGAGTGCATGATAATCTATTTTAGTGGGTGTTGTAAGGGGGAGTAAGCTTCTTGTTGTAAAGGCCAAGAGAGCCTTTGTTGTTGTTGATTAATGGATTTGGAAATTTCAGAGGAGCTATGAGGATTGGACGTAGGTCAGGTGGACCGAACCAGAATAAATCGCTCGTGTTCAATGTTCTCTATGCTTTCCTTGGTGACATTGTTTTTGTAACACTCCTTATTTTCTCCGATAAGCTTCATATTAGATCACTATTAAACCACTTTAGGGCCTTGGATAATTTAAATTGACCAAAGAAGTGAACTTGAAAATTTTTAAAAATGTGTCACTATTCATTTGGTCAATTTTCAGATTTCTGGTCCAATTTTGAAAAATCATAACTAATTCTAGAAAAATCAAAATTGAGTAGTTCAAATTTCTATTTAAACTTATAAAGTGATCTATAGGGAAAAAATACCCCCTGGTTCCAAAAATTGCCCAATTGATACAGTTTAATCCATAAATATACACTGTTCATTTAGTAACTTTCCTGTTTTACAGATTTATCATGTGATTAAAATATGCCAAAAACTGAATTTTCACCTATTTACCCTCTCGGGTACGGTTCGCCGCGGCCAAAACTTCTTTTTCACACTTCATCCACTTGTTTCATTTCATTTTCAGTACACATATACACTTCAATCATACATATCTTTCATACATACTCATTCACACACTCACATACACCCATTCCATTCAATTTTTTTAAGTGTGTTTCAAGTTGTTTTAGTTTGGTCCTGCCTTGATTTTTCCTTTGTATACCAAAAAAGAACCAGCTAGAACCTTACAATCCCGAGATTGAGAAAACATTGAGGGAGAGACGTAAGGCTCACAAAAGAAAAAGAGAAAGGCAAGGTAGTTAGAGAATTAGGTATAGAAGTAGGAGAGTCTAGTATAGGAAATGTAGATAATTTAAGGAATTCTGTAAAAAATAAAATGGCTGAGAATCAACCCAATACCCAAAACCAAAATATAAATGAAAATCAACTAGGGAATGATAATAGAAGGAATGGTAAAGAGGAGAGAATAGGGGACAATAATGGAAATAATAGAAGGACTATTAGGGAAGCCACAACCTCTTATGTGAATTATGATCCATTTACTACTGCTTGCCCTAATTATGATGTTAATTTTGAGATTAAAGGATTACAAAATTGGTTCTCTTCCTAATTTTCATGGATTGCCAGAAGAGGATCTATACATCCATTTGCAATCATTATCAATGATATGCCAGAACATGAAACCAATTAATGTGACACCTCTTATTTATCCCTCTTAGCTTCCATTATGATAAGTTGGAACCAATTATTGGCCTCAAACATCTTACATTGTGAAAAGGGACCGAAATGGAAACTTTCATTTTTAAGAAAGTTACTATTCACAATTTTTCAGGCCAATTTTGAAAATTCATAACTAATTCTAGAAAAATCGAAATCGAGTGGTTCCAACTTCTATTTGAAGCTTACAAATTTCTTTATGAGGGAAAAATACTCATTGGAACAGTAACTAGTCCAATTGGTACAGATTCTTTCGTGAAAATGTACTGTTCATATGGTAATTTTTTATTTTCCCAGGATTTTCTATGATTTTTTGTCAACTTTGAATAGTCATAACTTTCTGTACAAAATTCCAATTCCAGTGATCTTTATCTCGTTTTAAACCTTGCAATGGGAACCATTTTTTCATAAAATTTCAACTCATTTGAAGTTCAATTACTCTGTTTTCCAATGAGGCAAAGTAGGGAGAATGACCAACTTTACTTCCAGCATTTAGTCAAATTTCAGCCCTACTTATCTTCCTAACCTATCATTTTGATTTCTAAACCTCTCATAACTTCATTAATCCATGTAATCATACATTCTTAAAGCATATACTAGTTATCATAAGTCCATGATACATACCCAAGTCATATTACATATTACATTACAACTTCAAACATAATAGCATAAAGATCATAATGAAGTCCACAACATTGCACATTAAACTTTGCCTCATGAATCAACAACTTTCTCCTTACCCTTGAGAGTGCTTCCACCTAAAAATGGTTAGTGGGGGAGGGTGAGATTTTTGGAAATCCCAGTAGCAAAACTTTCTAACACACATTATAAAATTGCATGACAACTTTCAATATAAGTGTGAATTCATAAAAGTGCAACATGTAACAATGAAATGCATATGGCCATAGCAAACAAAAGCACATATTCACACTTTCAATCATCACAAATTTTCAACACAAGTCATGCATAATTCATACACATTTTCAAAGCAATTAAGC
>JANTPZ010153999.1:0-25815 GCA_025593235.1 Vachellia pachyceras
CTTGGTTCTTTAGAGTTTCATATTTGATGAGTTTTAAATTTTATTTATATAAAAGCTTACCCCAAGAAATGCATAATAAAGAATTGAAAGAGCAGAAAAGATAAGTAGCTAAACCCTAGAAGCTTCTCTTTTCAAGTAATCAAGTTCTGTATCAAATGATAAGTACCCCTAGTAACTTGTCTAAAGATTTTAGGAAATACAATAAACTTGAAAGAGCAGAAAGTGAATCAAGATCCTCTCCTTTTCCTTTCTCCTTTTCTTCTCTCATAATCTCGTCCACGATCAAAAAAATAGATGGTTCAAAATTAATATTTTATAAAAAAAATTTAAAAATTTTTATTTTTCTATGCTATGGTTATGAACTGTTTAGATTGTTTATTTATTTTTTTATAACGAGATGGTACTCCCGTGCGTTGCACGGGAAGATAAACCTTTTAAAACTGCATTTTAGCTTTGTTACGATGAATGAAAGGCATATTTAATATATATTAACAGATAAAGATATTCACGGTAATAATATAATGTGAAGTGTGAACATGTTTCATAGGCAAATATCATATCTGAAAAATTGTGCCGCAAAGCAAGAAAGGTACTCATTATTCCTTCGTCTATTTCTACGTTATTGTCATATCAATAAGTGGACAACCAAAAAACAATACGATGGAGAGAAAATAATTCGTCATTATTCAATTGAAACTTAATGTATCAGAATGATTAACATTGAATAATTAAACTTTCTTCAATAAGTAATAACACCCCACCAAAGTCACATCTTCAAAAAAAAGGTCATATCTTCCAATAAATAAATATCTATCTAATGAATATTTGCGATATTTAGATATGGGCTCCAATATATTATATATATATATATATTAAAAAAATAACGTGCACTCTTCTTCACGGTTTAATTATAAATTATTGAGAATTTTGCATTTTATATAGTAGTAGAGATAGAAGGGCGATGGATTAGTTAATTATTTAACAATAATACATATCACCTCCTGTGTTTAATATAAGAACCAGTTGATTTTCGTTGGAGAGATTAAGAAAATTAAATACAGTGTTAAAAATATTTGTTTGAGTATGTAATTAGTTTATATATCATTTTATAAGTCAGATAAAGTAGTTTAAAGAAAAAATACCATAAATATAAATAATTTTAAACAATGCATTAAAATTCTTTAACCTCCCCAACAAAAGTAAATTATTTCTTATATTAAATATTAGACGTAGTGTATGATATGTATGCGGGAGGTTGTCATGTTTATGAGGAAAACAATTTGAATGAAATAGTTTTAAGTAATATTAAATATATTTTTGCATATGCACATATTTAAATAACAACCGTGTGATGATAAAATTATTATGATGATGGAATTTAGCACCATTGGTAAGAATAATATTAGAAATTACTTAAATTTTATGATAAATTTAACACTTTCATTTCATCTTTTTGTTGAAAACTTTCTTAAGTTACACTAAAGGCATCTCAAAGTCATTTTGAGAGACTTAGCTTTATTTGAAATTTGGATTTTAGGTTAGAAGTTATATTACGTTGAGGAAGCTAAAGGCTGTATATATTATGCTGACTGTGGCAAGAGCATCCAAATTGAACCAAGAAAGAGTATGCTATAATACATATACAATGATGATGAAAAGACTAACTACATTTATTTATTTTGATGAGAATGACTATAAATGAATAAACATAAGTGACACAATACCCATGTTCAGGAAATGGTTTTGATAGATTGGCGCTGATATTTTCATTTCCTCGAGATGCACAGTAAAAAACACATTATTGTTCATTTCTTGGTTCAACCAAAGTTGTTTAGGAACTTTTAAAATCCTGTAGAAGAAAAGTTTGCATTCTTACAAGTGAATCTACATAGAATTGATCAAGGCTACCTTCTTAAGAAATATTATGAGATGAAGAAGATATTCGACTTCATATGCCTCTCGTGAATATCCATTTTAGGAAGGCAATCATGCAGATATCAAATGTCAAAACCAAATGCAAAGGTCGTTCTTAAAATGCAAATAGTGTGTCATTGCTACACATGATAATCCTTTATTGATATTTAATTCAAATTCAATAACTTAATCATAAGTGTTACCTTGTTTGGAGAAAAAAAAGAACAGCAGAACAATATCATCTGGACCAAGGCAAGACTCAGTGAATCCAAATGTTAGCAAAGAGGTGTTGTTGTATCAACAACCAAATAATCAATCATTAAAGATTGCGTCGTGAAAGTTTAAATAAAAGTGTATTATGTGTGTTGTAATGATAGATTGCACGATAATATAGTTGACAATTAATCAATAGATAGATGAAGTAAAGTAACCACTTACACAATATTCAATGCAACGCATAAAGTAAAACAGCAATCTATGTGTGCAAACTCAATGAAGTGGATGAAACGCAATGAACTTTTTGCCTAAGCTTTGTTGATAACAGTGCTTGAATGGATGTCTCAGTACTCCCATGTGCTATGAAGTTTTTACCTACAAAGATGTTGAATAATAACGATACTCATTTCGTATATCAAAAAAGAGAACCTCACAATAAAAATTCCATTCTATTTTAGTGTTTATATAACTACAAACCTACATTTCTAAACACCTCTTTGTACACAACGTTATTTGTACTCGTCAAAGAACCACCTTCATGTTGTCCAAGCACAATCTTAAGGCCTTCAATGCTTTTGACTCTTGACAATGCAACATATAATTGTTCGTGAGTAAAGACAGGATTCACCAGATACAACCCCACAAGGCGCAATGATTGCCCTTGACTTTTATTGATAGTCATTGCAAATGAGAGTGTGATTGGGAATTGACGTCGTTGCATACGAAATGGCCACCTAGATTCAGAAGGATTCATGTCCATCCTATGTATGAGCACCTTCTCATTTGGCCTTGAACCATTAAGTGTTATTGCTTCTAGGACTTTCTTCCCTAACTTCGTTACTCGTAGTCTAGTGCCATTACACAATCCAGCCGATTGATCTATATTCCTTAACAACATTATTGGAACCCCAACCTTCAATACAAGCCTATGAGGGGGTAAACCAGATGAAGTAATTGTGTTAAGAAATTCCGTTGTGTACAGGCTATCAAATGTGTCTGAGTCATCAGTTGACCTGCAAACGAAATCACAACTTAAGAACTCATGTTGTTCACCAGGTAACATGGCACACATGTGGTATTGATCTTTCCAACCATCTCAATTGTTGGAGCTAATATTGCTCTATCGTTGAAGTAGTCATTGGTAGTGTAATTCTCTAAAAGCCCAGCATAGGTTGCTTCTATAATGGTATTTATGGGGTCATTTGAACAATGAAGCAACACCTCTTTTGGGATTGTACATCTGCAACACCATCTATAGCATTACCTAAGTTACCATCACCAATATCTAGCAACCAAGCACAGAACCATTCAATTTTCTTGTTGATATTGGTGCTATTGGTGTTAGCAAGTCTCATGTTTCTTGTCAACCAGAAAATAGTACAGTGCTGCCATAAATAAGATGAGTTAATACAAGAATTAACTATTTCAGCTCGTGTTCCTTTAGGGATGACAGGGAGTATTTGTCTGAAATCACCACCCATCACAATGCATTTACCCCCAAAAGGCTTTGCTATATGTATTATATCTTGAAGTGTCATGTCAAATGCTTCTATGTAATAACGGTATACCATAGGTGCTTCATCCCATATAATTAATGTTGTGTTTCTCTTGAGGTTGGCCAGTGGTGAGTTTTGTGTGATTGAACATACTGAGAACTCTGTTATTTCAATTGGGATTGAAAATCTTGAATGTGATGTTCTTCTGCGTGGTAGTAATGTTGCTGCTATACCACTTATTGCGACGGTGAGTACGATCTGACCTTTTGCACGAATACTGGTAGCTAAGGCATGCCACAAGAATGTTTTCCCCGTTTCTCCATGACCATAAACAAAGAAAAAATTTGTTTCAGTTGATTGCAAAGATGCCATCACTTTATCATAAATAGCCTGTTGCTCAGAATTTAAAGAATTCTGTAATGAGTTTGCTTCGACCTTCAAAAACTCACGGTCGTAGGACAATTCTTGTATGATTAAATGGTTACGTACGTCCAATATTGGTAATTCATCTGGAATTGGAAGAGTGTTGAAATCAATCAAGCTTTTTCCATTGGCCCGGAGGAGTTTATCAATTTCTTTCAGTGTAGCATGTTCTTTTTCGGTCATTGGTATATTTGAACCTGCATAGGATAAAGTAGTGTTCCTTAGAAGACAAACTCAAACGAAAAATGTATATTGGTCATGGATAAAATGTTGATTATAATTGAACAAATTAATGAAAAAGACTTACCTAGGTTTTTTGTTTCGTTGCGATTTATGTAAAGCATGTCTTCAGAAAGAAAAGCAGATGTTTCATTCCATACGTAATCAGGGCGCTGTAAAGAACCACATAGCAACATTGTGACAAAAAGCTTCCGTAAGCAATGTCTCGATGCCCAGACAGATGCTTCCTTGATGGCTGAGACATATTCTTTATCATCATCATCATCATTTAATAGGCCTCGTGCAAAGCATACCTCTCTGAAGGTTTGGTATATGACGCCATCAACGGTTTTGATTTGTGCAAAAGATGAAGGCCCACGAACTTGTGTTAAAAAGATACGTAGGTAATATAGCTCACCTGTTGAAGGTGATACATGAGCCATTCTTCCTACACTAAAACCCTTTTCCCTTCTCTTCCATTTTCACTCACTCTTCTGATAAACATAATGATTTGGGAATTCAGAGTATGTAAGTGTTTGGGCAAAAGTGTCACCAACATTAATTTTCATCCATGAGAGGAATTGTGACTCACATACACGTGGTTTGTCAAGCAACTTTTGCAGATCTTCTGTGCCTGTGTATACAACATATTGCTGATTTGGAAGATGCAAGCTTAGCTGCTCAACTGAAGGATACCTGTGGTGGATATTGAACCCAAAAATGCACCATGACGATTCACATGCCGAGACATAACGACAATTATAGTATTGTTGTATCTCATCAATAACCTTTCTACCTGTCATGTCATTGTTGTCAAATAATCCAACCACAACTCTATCATTCCCTTTACTGATATACTTGAATAAGTATTTAATCGCTGTTGAGTGGTTACATTTTTCAACATTTATGCGAGCCCAACACATAGTTAGAAGGGTAGGATTATATGGCACAACATATCTGTTATCAAGATTGATCCCTTTCACCTGTACTATTCTACCATCATCTCTTCGCCTATATGTTGGGAAGCCTTCGCCGTCTACTGTGGTGTGTTGATTGAACTTCTTTGGGAAATATTTACTGCACTTATTGTCTTTCATGCATGGAGCATTCCTCTTGGTTGTGCCGCAAGGTCCGTGCAGCATGAATTTCTTCACTAACTCATGTAACTCTTTGGATGAATCCTCATATGGAATCTCGGCTGATATGACATTGTCAATGGACTGAGGATCTAACAGCTTGTCCTTCCTATCTAGGAATAGTAGTATATATGCATGTGTCAAGCCTCTTTTTTGGAACTCGATGGTGTATATCTCTGGAAAAATGTTTTAGTAAATGATCATGTAAGTTTATAAGACAGAAGTTACTGTAAAAGTAATTAATGAAAAAGATATTATGTTCATAGTAGAACTTAGGAGACACAAAATACATGCGCTTATCCTCCCAAACACTTGTCGCTCTTTTAAAGTCTTCATCAACGACGGCAACTTAAGCTGAAAAATTCGTGAAAGTTGTTGTGGACAATCTGAAGGATTTATATGAAGTTGTTGACAGTATCTTGTTACTTCAGGCCATGCTGGGTTGCAAGTGAATGTTATAAAGAGATCTGGATAACCCATAGTTTTACAGATAGCCATTGTGTCTTGGTAATTCCTGGTCATATACCTTGCACCTCCAGTAAATGATGACGGAAGTATAATACGCTTTCCAATGGCTGAAGCATTATGCTCACCACTAATAATAGCATCAGAAAGTCCTTGGTACAAATATGCTCTTAGATCTTTCTGGTGTGTTCTTATCCACAGTAACCGTTGTGACTCCATCATAGTGTAACCATCAACAATAAATTGTTGGAGCAATCTGGAAGCATGTTGTAGCACAGAGACCTCATTTGCTCTTACCATTAGTCTATAACTAAGAAATTCTCATATGCTTACTCTTTTATGTGTCTTGGTTTTGATGAAAGACCCCTCCCATGTTTGACATCATCTCTATAACCATATTCACCGAAAGGGAAGAGCAATGGATATTGAAGCGGTAGATATGATGGATATAATTCATTAATTCTTTGCAGTTGCCCGTTTTGAGTTTCCAGAACAATATCCTTGACACCAAAATCCATATCAATGTCACCAATGATTAAGGTTGCAACCTCAGATGTAGTTGGTAAGTTGTATGTCCGGCCATCATGTCCTCTACTTCCAATTAAACACATCTTCAGAGTAGTTTGATTTAATGTGGACAACATATTGGATGCCAAACGGAACTGTTTGACGTATGGATTGACCTCATTCAATGTGTTTGTATCTGTTGTTCAAGCAATGGGTCAATAAGATTTTCCTTCTGATGTTTGCTGCAATACAAAAAGTGATATTATTAGAGGCGAAAACATTACTGCATAAAGGAATAAAGTGTTATGGTTAACGAACAATTGCAACTAATACCTTACAGCTTCAATTCTGTTTGATACTTCATTCTCTGTATCATGGATATATAGTTGAGAAAAGACAGGCTTTCCACCTTGTGGTGGGATTAATGAACCAATAGTGTGGTAATTAATCCCTGATAATGCAAATGTGTATGGACCACCACCTCTGTTCATACCATGATTGATTTTTCCTCCCATTGATGTGAAAGAGAACATGTTGTTGTATTGCCTGATGTTCGCTTGGAAGTTCTGTGAAAATACAGATTGCTTGTTAAAGAATAAGGTTTGAAGTAATTGTGGTGGTATCTTGAGAGGTGGAAGAAGAACTTTTCCTTTCAAGCAGCACAAAGAAAATGTGTCTACTTTGTTCTTGGTTTTGTACTTTTTCACTCCTTCATTAAACCATAGCTTTGCATGGCAAAACTTGCATGTATACGTTTGGTCACCTTCATCTAAGTCATGTAACCAAGAAAGAAATGAAGACATCTGCGTAGTTAGTAATCGATGGCTAAATTAATTGGAATTTATGTCTATATACTTAATCAAAGTGTCAAGTACCTTGATATGAAGTCGGTCCAAATTTCTTTGCATGACGAATACCATTTTTCCCACTTTCACCTATTGTTGATTGTTCTGTAAATTCATCTGTCACATGGAACATAAATGTCAAATGATATTAATTTATTGTCTTTCATTCATGACATAGTATATCGTCAGAATAAATGGGGATATTGTAGAAACCTTCACTGGAAGTATCATACATGTTGTCTGATTCAATATCTACACACTGTCCATCAGTAATGTTAATATCTATGGCCTTGTAATGTAATTCTTTCTGTAAATGCAGATCATCATAATGAGGAAAAATAAGAAGTTAATGTTAATCACATGTATGACATGGCAGCAGACATACATATGGCAAGAGATTGCTGAAACTGAATCTGATGTGTAGAACTTTAGCAGTTGGGCTGAATTAAATGCATTTGATTTTCTTGTGTTGCAGAAAGAAATTTCGGTTGCTCTATTCCTCTCCACTTCATACTTTTACGTTTGAAGCCATGATTCAAGTGTTCATTATTTGCTGCATGTACAAATTAAGCATTAATAAGTGTGTATAAGAGGTTTAGAGGGTTAAACATTAATAACAGTTTTGCTAGTTTTTATTTGGTTTTGAGAAAGGTTGCAAACCTTCAAATTGTCTTGATAAGTTGCATTGAACATTGGTTATATCCTTCAAGACACAGGACCTCCTTGTTTTCCTCTGGCTAGTCTTACTGGAAGAAGTACTGGAATGCATTTGTACACATGTTGGTAGTGTGCGAAATATATCAGTTCCATGCGTTGTAGCATCATCATATGTAGCATCACGCACTACATTATTTGAGAGAAATGGGCTGCTGATCTGATCTTCCATTGAGCCAAAATTAATGTTCAGTTTCATATGATTTGATGCAGAATTGTTTTCCTCTGTTTCAACAGCAAATGTAACGAATCAGTTGGAAACTTTATGTAGTCCAAAGGGAAATGAGGCAGACTAACGATAGCATAGACATTTAATGGACATACCTTTGTAGATATATGTTGAATTGAATGTATACTTGTTTCTGGCAGTAGGTGCAGTTGTAGATGGATTTTTCTCTGTAGATGACCTCATGAGTAGATGTGATCTATTATACATAAAACATTAAGAAATAGCTGTATAACTCAGTAATGAAAAGCTATGTTTCCATGTTTGTTGCCATATTTACACATTGAATGCATTTTAATCTTGTCCACACAAGGTCTTAAAAACGCACAACAGTTAAATTTGTTGTTTTTGGTAAGGTAAATAGTTAAATTTGTGTAGAAATTATTGTTTAGTTTTCATTAGAAGTAGGTATAATGTTAATAGAAATAAATGGGCATGAGCAAACTTGAATCTACAGAAGTATGTAATTGAGAATAGGGATTGAAATAATTGAGCCTCTACGATTGGGGAAGGTTTTTCTTTCTTTACTTGTTAGAGTTGTAATGAAGCAACAATGAGGAAATTGTAAGGTTGAACACCCATAGAAGGAAGGGATAAACCTGAAAGAAGTTGAAAGAACAGTGTTATTTCCTCCATCTTAATCTGGACAAAAACAGGACTTCAACTTCGCACAACAAGTGAAGTAAGTTGATTGGAAATCTGTTTAGTTTTCATTAGAATTGGGTATAATGTTAATAGAAATAAATGGAGATAAGCAAACCTGAATCCACAGAAGCATGTAATCAAAAATAGGAATGGAATATCTTCAGCATCAACGGGTAAGCAACTGACAATGAGGATGGAATAACTTCAGCTTATACAGTTATATAACATGATTGAAATTTTTTTTGTTAGCGTTGGAATGAAGCAGCCATATGGTAACTGTAACCATGAACAACCATAGGAAGAAAGGTTTAACCTAGAAGAAGTTGAGAGAGCAGTGTTATTTTTTCTATCTTAATGTGGAGTAAAAGAGAAATAAAAATTGGCACAGCAAGTGTAGTAAGGTTGAATGTAAATTTGTTTAGTTTTTATTAAAAGTGGTTATAGAAATAAAAGGGGATAATGAAACCTGATTCCATAGCTTTATGCAGTTGACAATAGTGATGGAATATACTCAACATGTACAGAAAGCATGGTTTAGAAATTTTGAGAAGGTTAGATTATGGATAAGCAAGAAAGGGTGGCAGTAAGGATAGTTGTGTTAGTGACTTGGGGAGAGATGGCGACTATCTATGTAGTTTGTATCCTCTCTTCTGGTTGGTTCTTGCATTATGTTCATCAGGACGTGCTAGATAACCTTAGAAAGGCTCCCAAGTAGCTGATTTGACTATGGAGTGAGTGATGTTAATGCATTGGCTTGATTTTATGAAAAAAATGAAAAGTAGCAGTACTGTTGACTTGATTTGTGCAGCTGTATAGAAAGTGGGAAGACTACAAATACAGAAATTTTGTGAAGCTGCATATGAGTGTTCTATATAAGCAATGTTGCAGGTTGGTTTTGACCTTCAGACATAGCTAATGAGGACCAAACAAATAGCAATAATGTTTGTTACAGAGGTTATCTAAGGTTCATATTTGGTAGTTTCAGCTTGGTACAGAAGAAAATCAGTCAGAATAAGATAGGTGTTAGTTTTTGTTATGATCATTACATAGTAAAGAGTTAGTAGTTACAGAAGAAAATCTGTCTGAATAAGACAGGTGTCAGTTTTTTTTTATGATCATTACATAGTAAAGAGTTAGTATAACTACTAACTTTCGAGTAGAATGGAAAAGGCAGATAGGAGATGATTTATAAATTTAAAGTTGTTTGTTTTTAAAATAGGATTTTATATATGTGAAGCTATAACTTATGAATGAGAAGCATCTGCATGAATTTAAGATATAGAGAGAATAAACCTGGTCGAATGCAACTTATTGGGAGGTTATTAAAAATAGGTTAATATGTGCGTGGTGACATGAAATTCAACGAATAAATGAATAAGGGTAATGTGAGTTCTTTACTTCCAGGCCATTCAATATAAGGAATGACGCATATGCAACATTAGTGTAGACTTAACTAATTTGAAAGCTGGCATGAATTCATTAAAATTAAGCTCAGAAGATAGTAGCATTGGACAACATGTTAGGGAACTGGATAGGTTACAATAAAAAAGGACAGCAAGCAACATCAAAAACTACTTAGTGATAAGCATTCATACTCAGTACAAAAAGGTTGTCCCTGTCTAGATAAGGAAATGATGGTTATAAACTTGGAAGTAGATTATAATCAAAAGGTAATGTGGAATAGATTAAAGATAAAGCAGCAGGGTATTATAGTAGAATCACTTCTCCTGCTTGATTATCTTAATAAGTCGACTATCACAACTTGTGTTGGCTGCTTGAACTGGATCTTTCGTGTAGTTATCTTTTGTACCACCTCTCTTTGTGTAACTCCTACGTTTTCCTTTCAAAGGTGGTTGTGAAACTGGCTCAATGATGTTACAGTCAACTTCAGATGAAGCTGGTGTAGTATCTTGTTGCAGGAATGGTTGCAAGGGCGGTTTAATGTGAACAGGCGTAGCCTCTTTGCATGTGTTAGATGCTAAAGCTATTTCCTGTGAAAGAAATAACATCATCAGTTTAGCAAAAAGCACATAAAGAGCTAATAAATGATTCTGATAGAGTACCACATGGGAGTAACTTGATCTGGCTAGATCATTGTCAAACCAATACCCTGGAAATGGAATTTATTTATATACTTAAGTAAGTATCGGATGGATGTGTCACAAATAAGGGTGATGATGGAGAAATAGGAGTTCTGCCACACCTCATCAGATTCAGCATCAAATTCACTGATTAAATCCTCACAGAAGGTGAAATCGTTTGCAGAAATACTTGAACCTGTGAATTTCTTATTGTAGTCATTGAGTTTAAGTTTCAGCAATAATTTCTTGCCAACAGGCTGGTCCAACAACCTTGGGAATCCGATAGCTCATTTTTCCTAAAATAAGCAAACATGTAAGCATGTTAGTTCAAAATAAATGTAGGTTGTTTTCATGTTGTTACCTCTGGGAGAGTCAATTTCAACTGCATAGCTGTCTTGTTCATTAGTTGGACAGCGAGCTTGTCCCAAAATATGATTGAAGCACTCCCAGTGTCATCCTTAACGATATAGTGAAGCTCATTTTGTCAAAATAGGATGTTCAACATTAGAGGTGACTAAAAGAATGAGGGGTATAAAGATAGGTATGATGTTATGATTGAAAAGTACTTAGTCTCCAAAGGGTGACATTCTGCAGGATTTTCTAAAGGTTTGCATGTGGGACAACTAAGTGGGCTGTTGGGATTACAAGCATCTTTGGGTTTTGCCTTTGAATTGCACTTGGAGCATCCATCATACCACCAACCAAACTTTGATTCAAACTTAGCGATTTCACAATGCACAACAAACGAAGTGCCCTAGCAGTGAATAAAATGATGCTATTATAGATGAACATGGTTATAGATATGAAATAATCAACAACAAATGAACTCCAATAGCAATGAATAAAATGAGACTATTAGTAATGAACATCGAAATATATATGATACAAGTTTAGGACACTGACAACCGGTTGGTCTGGAATGTTGCATATTTTGAGTTTGCTTTGGTTGTGAAGAGAACCATGCCCAGAAAAGTGGCTTGACTGAGTTGGGACTGATTGAGTGAGTGCTGTAAGTAAAGTGGAGCTGATACATGGTGGAAAAAGGTGGTAGTGAGAAGTTGTCATAAGGAATCACAATTCTAACATTTATGGGAGACATGGATAAATAAGCTAGGTTGGATACCTTTCTATGAATTCGCTGACTTCTTTAAGTTTAGGGTTGAAATAAACTCTTGTGGCACAATAGGAGCTTGATACCTGGTGTTTTCTTATGACATGACAGAAGAATCACATATAAAACGAAATGATACATGTCATTTTGTAACTGAATGGTGTGACTCTTCTTTATCAATGGTGGAGTAAAGAAGGTTCAAGAAACTAACCATCTTTGGTCCAACCAAGTTTGGCAAGATTTATCAGCAAAACGATAGGAGTGTCATTTTTTTCTAGGTATGCCATGTATGTGTTTGAAGCACATTTATCAAATAGGAGACACTCAATTTCATTTTCCCTATGGAGAGATATTGTTGGTTAGTTTTATCATGTTTAAGGCTAATAATGAAGGGGACTGTGTATATTAACAAAGCTGAAGTGATTACTCAGGATCAAATAAGATCATGCGAAGCTTTTGCTTAGTGTAACCATCATTTTGTTGCTCTTCCAGTTGCCCTATACATTTAAGGAATCCCAGCACATATGCATGAATATTATTTGAATAATGAGGACGATATGGAAAAGTTAAGCATGCAATGGCATGTTAATGAATGCTAAATGGAGTGAGATAGAGCTGGAGATCGTAGTAATACCAAAAAGATAATCGATACCATCATCCATTGGAGTGCTTAACAGTTTTGGAATAGATTTGAAGGAGTATGTCTGATTGGACAGCGGAAGGTCTGTTTCAATTATGGAGGTGAAAGAACTGAGTGTGAGTCTGTACTGGTGGGTGGTTGCTTTGTAATTGAAGATGTTTGGTGACACAGCAAAGTTCTCTATCTCATAAGTTCTTCATTCGTGGATGTTCTGCCAAAAGCTGGGATGGATTGATTTGGTCAGAATACTTGCCTGTATCTTCGTTCCCTAATACAAGAAGTGAACATAATATCGTTGTTACTATATGAAATAAGAATGACATGCAAACTAAAGGATGAAACATCTAGATGAGGGGAAGCACCGCTGCATCAACCAACAACAATGAAACACAACAAAGTTCAGATGGCGCTTTCTTCTGAAAAACATTCCACTTCCTCAGAACTCTAGCCTGGACTATCCAGAAATCACTGGCATCGTGTAGATCATTGCATGGGATGAAACTATGAGGGAGATGGAAATTAGATTAAATGATTGTTAGAATGTTAGATGTAACTGAAAGCAGCTGCATTTTTTTTGGAATGGAAGGGATTGAGACGTTGCCCACACTTTTAATCTTTTTATTGAATCCTCTGTAAAAATACATTGCATACAAGGAAGTTGGATGTTGTATTTGTTTGATGTTGTTCTGTCTGCATTATCATTTTCATAAAACGGTGATTTCTTTGTGTCTTAAAAACAGAGTCTACCAACATGAAGATATCAGAATAAGGTTTCATGGGAAGATTATTATAACAGTACATAGGAGATGCAAAAGTCGTGTGATCCTTGCATAGAAACGTTAAACAGACCACGAGCTTTATTTAACATTGACGCAAAGGACTGTACAATTGAACATATTTTGGAAGAGACATCGTAATCCAACTTGTGTTCGTGCTGGGCGCCTGGAGTAAACGTAGCCTTTATTTCTTGCAACTTTCAGATGCTTGTTCCTCTATATCGTAAGGCTTTGCATTTTGTGAGACATCATCATAGTAATACATCCTGAAAGAAGCAAACGTCCAAGCACATTGGAAGAAAATAAGGGGATATTATGAACAGAGATAACAAATCAGAAAGAAAATAAAGTGGATATGTGATATATGAAGAAATAAAGTAACTCCATACCACAAACAACAGCAGTTGTACGCTGGTTGAGGACTAAACGGAATCCTATTAAACATATACGTAATGCTCATATTACTGCTTCGTTGACAGCTTTTGTAAGTGAACCTGGAGAAGAAGAGCATAGTTTGAGGATAAGGGAGCAACAACTGGTGACTGTTTTGAGCGTGGGCTGAAGGGAAAGGCACTGATGAAGGAGTGCACGGGGTGTGCTTTAAATTTGAAATAAGAGGTGATCCAAAAAAGAAATTTAAATGGGCAGGAAAACTTGGCTTCAACCGACACGGAACCCAATACGTGAAGATGAGAAGAATGGCTTATGAACAGTGGTATTGACGTGCAATTTAGAGCTGGGCTATTTTAAATATATTGATGATAGGTTTATAAGATATTGAATCTGACTTGTCTATTTTTTGATCTAAGGTTAGACATCATGTTCTGACAAAGGAAACAAAAATCCTACAACTTGTTTCGCCATCCTTGCCTCCAAAAAAGGCTACATGATGGGTTCATTAGGCTCTTTTAACATTCTACTGACAACACAAGTAAATACTTGTCAACAGAAAATTCTCATTCATAACTTTCTCTCGCTCTTGATTGAATACCACTTGGTTTTTTAAATAGACTAAATTTGGAACCCTAGATGAGTCTAAAGATTAAAAAAAAAATCAGATACATGATAAGATGTTATTTATTTAAATGAAATTAATGATATTAACATCCTTAAGATCCCCCATTTAGGAACTCAGATATAAAATAATATATATATATATTGATTTAAAATAATAGGTTTGAAAGATCATTTAGATGATTCAAAATAACTATTTATAATATATTTCAAATCTTTCTCATTATTCACTAAATGCGAAATGGCTCCTTTAATTATAGAATAAAATAAAATTAAAATGACATTGGCAGCACTTTTTGTATTGAAAGTTGAATGCGGTGTAAAATACGTCTTGGCATGCCTCTTACTCTTTTCTTGAGCTTCTTTTATGGTGGGCCTTCTGCTACGTGCCCACCATGGTTTGCTTGTGAAACTTTGGTCTTCTTCACTAACCCATTCTTTCAATCATTTATACTTTCGTTTTTTTGTGAACCTTTGGTCTTCTTCACTAACCGTTTGCTCTTTATTTTTTATATTAAATGACCTTCAGTCTTTAATATAAGAACTAAATAACTAATGTGTGGATATTAGTGAAATTATTATAAGTTAATTAATTGTAAGAAATTTATGTTGTTTTTCCTAAAATATCATCTTCAATCGTATGCATTGGAATTCCCCTTAATGGAAACCCATTAATATATGCAATCAACAGGAAAAGTGAATTAAGATATTTTACTTAGAACCAAAAGTGAATCCCATATTTAGCTCTCATACTTGGGACCAAAGGGAGTTGTTGCTATTTACCAAACTTTATTTCTTTCTAAGCCATAGTAGAGAGCTTATACTACTGTTTAAGTTGTATTGTTTAAATTGGGTCATTCTGCTTATGGAGAATTGGGATAAGTCCTCCATTGGCAAATTAACTGTAGAATGAAATCTTTTAAATTATGCAACTAACCTTTCATATAATTAGACTTCAACATTTGACTTTTGTTGGGTGGTATAGCATCATAATACATATAAATAAATACTTTAAAGCAATTTACTAAGCTTTTTTAATCCTTTAACGAACGATAACTGGCTTTTATGTGAAGGATTAGAAGAAGTACAATATGCAGTTTAAACTGAATCTTCTCATTTTTTGGTGAGTAATAAAATATGGTGGGCAATTTTCAGATAACGATTGCTATTGAAATGGTATTATTGGTTTCTTCCATGTATTTGGTATCCATCATCCTTTTTTATGTCTAATCTTAACTAATTTTATTCATGTTTACAGTGATCCACATTCAGATGTGGCGGACATTTCGAGCTCAAGTAGATCGAATTGATATTTTGTTGGTAGAGAAAAGCTTAAATGAGAACGATGTGATTGGAGTAATTTACAGGTTTAGTGGTTCATGAGTAATGGGAGGAAGCCTGATGAAACGTTTCTTCTACTGGACATAATTTTTTATTAATAGGCAATTCATTAATTTTCAATGTTTGGATTCGCAAGAAATTTCTTGTTTGCTTAGAAGTTTTGATGGTATGGAAATTAGAGTAGCGAAATCACTCTTTTAACCACACATTGTTAGGCTGTACTTCTTCACTTTGTAAACACCCGGCTTATATTAATATATCATTTTGTTTATTTCCCAAGAAAACCCGGACAGAAGAATGTCTATTTCTTGGTTGTTCGTTGTCAGGGCTGGAAATGTGCTGGGTTTGGTTAGGCTTTTGACAAATAGGCTTGAGCGTGCATTAACGATCTAAAGTATGATGGTGGGTGTCAATTTGTGTGAAGGCGTTTTTTAGGTTTGAGCTTGAGCTTTTAGGCCTTAAGCCTTTTTAAATACGTATATTTAAGTTTAAAACGTGTATTCAAGTTTATATTTAACCCTTCAATCTTATTTAAAAGTGTGTTACTTCTTAGAAGTCTAAGATCCATTCTTACATGCGATAAGGGTTTAGAAAGGAAAAAAATTGTCCAATGGCAATAACTATATGAGCAATTAATTAGGGGAAAAGGCAATCACAGGTTGATTACGAATGTAAATTTTCTAAAAATCAGTCAAACGAATGTAAAGCTAGATTTTACCTTTTGATTTCTTGCATTAACCGGGAAAATGTATGGTGATGATGAGATGCACCTGGGCTTTATCAAAATAAACTTTCACAAGTTATTACACTTCAGCGAGTGATGAAAGAGGGAATGAACTAGCATTGCCATCCTCATAGAAGAACTTGTAAATAAAATTGTTAAGCTTGTGTGAGAACAATGTTCTGTGAAATTTAGGATTAATGATAATTTAGTAATTTTAGAAATAACTTATAAAATTAATTAATATTATATTATATAGTTATATATAGTAGTGTAAAATTTAAAAATAAAAATAAATGTCAGACCTGCAGGCCAACTAATGGTACGGAAATGTACCTTGTTCAAGCAACAACTCAAAGTTCATAGGGTTGCCCCTGCAAGGCTTGTTGAATAATCAATTGTCGAACTTAATTAATTACCCATTGTTCAAAACAAAAGATTTCATTTTTGAATTTTTTTTAATTGTTCAGCTTTATGAAAATAAGCCTTGCAATAAATTTAAGTTTGGCCTGGCCTATTTATAAAAGGTTAGACTAGGTTTTAAGTAAGTTAGAACATGAACCCCTATCAAATAAGTAGGCCAGACCGTAAATCCTTGTTAAAGTCTAACCTATTTCTATCCTTATTGTTGAATCTTTTATTTGTTGGTAAACTTGTTGATTCCATATGGAATGTGTTTCATGTTGATACAGTAACGGTTGCTTTCGGGTATTTTGCTTGATCGAGGTTTTACTCGCTGAATAATGAAAGGAGCCGATATACGTGGTTGTCCTTACTTGTGCATGGAATCACACAAAGACAATGGGATGAGTACATGTTGGCTACCATACATGCGAGAATTAGATAGCAAATACCAGGTATTTTGGTTCGCTCTAAGCTTAATTTAAAAAAAAACAAGGAAAGAATATCTAGTGAACTTGAAAGTAATGATGTTACCATCAGTGTAATTTTCGTCTTCAGTGAGTATACGATTTTGGTTTGGGACAGTTGAAAACGGGATTTCCTTGTTCCATGATCAATCAGCTTTAAACATCTGTTAGCATTTTCCATTTGAGCTAGAGTTTCTTAATCTTAGACACAGTGACGTACTCAAGTATATAAAATCTTTTTGGGCCATTTTCATTGGGCTAGGTTGGGCAATTCAAGATGCACGAGAAACTTCTCATTATGATGTAAGAAATAAGTTTTAGTTGTTGCACCGAATAAATTTGGGTATTGTTCCTTAATTATTTTTTATTTTAAAATATAATAAAAATGGTTAAGGTGCAGCATCACGTCGAGGAAGCAATAGTCCATCCACGACTAATATCAAAATAGAGGTGGGGAAGGGGGACGATTTATTCCAACCCGCCCCGCCTAACCTTGAGCCTGCGGGTTGGCGAGTCACTTTTTTTTAAATAATATATTATATATTTTTTATTTTTTTATCTCAATATTTTTTATGAAGTATGATAAACAATAACTAATACATTAAAAGGTAGAATAAAATATTTTATTTTTTCATATCGACTTTCTATAATACTATATTTCTTATATTTTTTTGAAAACTTAAAAAATATCATTATTAAAAATTTATTGGTGGAAAAAGATTCATGTGACAAACAATCTTACGGGGAAAAATTGAGAAAAAAACAAAGGAAAAGTTTAATTTAAAAAGGAAAGGAAAAATATTTGGGAAATTTAGTCTTAGGTCCCAAATAAGCAAGTTATTTAAGGAATGGTCCCATGGATGAAAATATTTAATGAGAGGTCTCATTGACAACATAAGGTTTTATCAATACAGCGCATGCTGTTGTTAATACAAGGACCTCATGTTGTCAATTGGGACCTCTCATTAGATATTTTCCTCCATAAGACCATTTCTTAAATAATTTGCTTATTTGGACCTAAGACTAAATTTCCCAAAATGGATTCATCCCCAGCGGGCCGCGTCCCATCGAAGGTACACACAACTTCAAGCAAATAAATATTGCTAAGGGAACAATCAACTAGTGAGGGACGAAGTCGCCTTAGCCTCTTTGCACACACAGCTTTGGTTTTATGCGCTCAAGAGTAGAGATTGCTGTTTGGACCTTGGGGAGAGTATGGATTTTGTGAGAGTTTTGGATTTGAAGAGAATAAAATCGTGGCCAAGATATTGCTGATCCAAACCTACATTTGAACGAAGCCCTCTTTTAGATACAATTTCTATTTTGCTTCTCTTATCCTCGATGAAGGTAATTCTATGAATGCTTCTATAGTTCTGCTGTCTTACCATTGGAGATGCACTCTGATTCCATATATTTATTAATGTGCTTATATATTTTTTTAGAGGAGACAAATCACCATTGAATATGGGTTTTGTGAAGGGGCTATCCAATATGGAGTTTACAAAGGGTACAGAAGGGGGAGGACAATTATAAATGGTCAAGTGGTGGAAAAAAGATTGACTGTAGTATTTTGGAAATGTCTGATAGTATCGCTGCACAATATCAGCAGGATCTGTCACACATTTTGGGTGAAACAGCAGTCAAGGTAGTTTTTGTGAATGAAAACTTTGTGATTTTGGAGGAAATAAAGTTAGATTTTAAGGGTTGGTGCTCATTCATCAAGGAAAATTTAAAGGGAGAATCAAGTGGTGATTGGTGGAAGCATATTGAATTTCATTTGAAGAAATTACTCAGGTTAGTAAAATTTGGGAATGAGTCTTCTTTTGCCTATTTTTATATTTTTGTAATCTTTTTTTTTATGTAGAGGAATTATGAAGTCCATTGTAAAGCTATCCCCCAATTATTCTCATGGTAATTGGACGAGAGGTATAGCAGTATTCAATGGGGAAAGAAAGCTGTACAATATGAAAAATGTTGTTGGTATGTAATATTTAATGTTTTAAGTTTGTTATTTTAATTTCTCTGTTTCCTTTTTCAGTTAATTTCTTTCTTTTTTTTAATTGGGAATGAAGGGTATCTGAGGGATGCGGAAAACCTACATGACATGAGTCTAGATGTACTATTGGGATCATTTGATGACTCAGATCATAAATGGAGTGTGCCAAGCTAAAATTGGATGCGTTACTACGAAAGCTTGTGTTGCAAAGAATTTGCAACTTTTATGTTCAATTTGAAAACATTTATTAAACAGTAAGTTTCTCTTTTTATTTAAAATGTATTCTTCTCTTGCTGTTTTTAAATATGATTTTTCCTATTTAAAGTTTAAACTTTTTATCTGTATAAAGGATGAACTTGTTTTTTACCACCCGTTTTTTTGGTCTCATAATGAGAGAATGCACTTTATGGAAAAGATTTATGACATATTTTGGCTTGAAAAGAATTTTCCACTAAAGTCTCACACTTTGAAGAAAGAGCTGGATCTATGCTTCCCTGTAGAGTGGTCATGGTGGGACCTTCTTCCACCGGAAGGACCTTTTAGAAAAGTGTTTGAATATATTCCTGGTGGAGAAGAAGTAGCATCCCAACAGAATGCTGGTAAAGATGTATTCCGAACACGGTTGAAGAGGGTGTATTCAATTGTATTTTGGCGTCATTGCAGATATCACTGCAATGATTATCTAGGTGAAGAGAGTCGTGTAAGTATTTCCGTATTGTTACTGTTTTTGTCTTTTGGCGAAGATCTCGTGCCCTTAATGTTTTCAACTAAATGCTTCGTTAGCATCTTATGCATTTTTGGGTCCAATAGCACTGGCTTGCTTTCTAAGACATGAAAGGATGATGAAATTTAACTGTTTAAATATGCTGATGTGGAGCATGCGTGACTTGTTGCAAAGGTGAACAAAAGAAATTGATAATTCATTTGTTTCATTCTCTTTCCTGTCTCTCTTCTTTCCATGCTTTCCCAAATTGATAACTTATAATTTATAGTCAAGCACTTCATACTCTTATGTCAGTAAACCACTATTTGCTTTAAGCCTAGTGAATGAGACTAGGTGTAGTAGGACTTTAGTTGATAAACTAATGCATTTCCTCTAACAAAAAACTTTGTTTTTGCTATTTGATCTGAACATTAATGACAGAATTGGTTGGACTTTTTCTTTATCCAAATTTAGTCCTTGATTATTGTATTTGGTTAATTTAATGTTACGGCTATTGCTTATTGAATGGGTTCTTGTTTTATTTAAATTTTAGAAAACCATTGAAGAAATTGAGATCGAGCTAACTGAGAGATTGGACATATGCGGCAATGTTTTTATGGCTATATGTAAGTTCATTGATAAGGCTTCTGGCTTAACTCCACTTGGGTAAGTAATTTGTCACTTGTAATTTTAAGTTTTTCTTTTATCACGATTAATTGCTTAGACTAATTTTCTTTCTTATAGAGCGCTACTCCAAAGATTGATTGCTTTACGAGGTAAGATTTTTTTTACAATGTAATATTAGTTTTACAGTTTTGTTTTGCATATCTAATTGAGACAACTAGCTTGTAACAATCGATGACAAATGCATCTCTTGGAATCATTGTCTACATAGCATAATAGAACTGTAGTTTGTGCTTAATGAATGACTAATGACTGTTATACTGCATTTTTTGTGTATTTGAAGAGGAAATTGGTTTCTCTCCTGTGATTTTTAAGGCCTAAACTACAACAGGTTCTGCTTGAACTTCCAACTCCAATACCAGTTGATATTTGAGGTAGTGAAAAACTTTTTTTTTTGTGAGAAAATTGCTGTTTTGTAATTTTTTTATTAGTAGATTGTGTAAGAAAATTGAGTTAGATGGTTATTTTATTGTTTGTTGAGGTTTTTGTTTGTTCATGAATTTGAAATTATGATTTTTGATATGAGGATTTAGTTTATGTAATGTCCTCGATTAGTCTGATTTATACTTGGTTTTAACTCATTCATTTTTAACTCACTTCTTGAATGTATGTCCGCTTATTCCCATGATTGAAAACCGGGTGTGCGTGATTGTGTAGCTTGATACGATAATTAGGCAAATAAATATTATAAAGTCCAATCTAAACCTAACATTGTCCTTTAATAATTAATGTTGAATATTAACATTTTTTTATGTTAAGGGGTAACATTGCTTCATTTTGAAATTTCTAGAATATTGCTTCTGATAAAACATTTTCAAGGCAAATTTGCACCTTCACCCTTTTTAATTTTTTATATTTTCAATTTTGAAAATTGGTTGGTTGGAGTAATCTTCATTATAGAGAATGTATATTGAGTTGTCATCACTAGCATCAGAATGTAAAAATCATCAGTCCATCATAGAGAATGGATACTGGGCAATACTTTTTTTTTCTTTTGCCGAATGAAAGGTATTCATTGCATTCCAAAAATAAGCAGAAACTGTGCAATCAGTGAGGACTTCACAGATTACATGAAAAATGCATGAATGGAAAAACTGTTAATGGTATGGTCAACTATGGTATTGATATGTCATAGAATGCTATTCACAGTTAAAAGACTCGTTCAAAAATAGAATGTGATTCCGAACAGCTCAAAGTTTCGAGCATGTTATGCAAAAGCCTGTCTTCCAGGAGTCATCAATAGTTACTTCGAAGTTGAACGCTCAACCAAGATGCTATGTCTAAATTATTAAAGGCAAGCCACATGTCTTGGGGGAGGATTTTCCTCCAGACCGAGGAGGCTAAGGTGCAAAGCTTAAAAATATGATCCATATCTTCAACAGACCCATTGCATAAGGAGCAGCAACTTTCAATCGTTATTTGCCTTCTACACCTTTCTGAATTTGTGAGCAATTCACCTTTTAGTAGAAGCCAAGTGAAAGTTCGCACTCGCTGGGCAACTGGGAGCTTCCACAATTTACTCCAAACAGCATTGGAATCGTCCCAAGCGAGTACTTCGGATGCTTGGTAAGCTGACTTGGTAGTGAATGACCCATCTGGGGTGAGGTTCCAGTAACAGATAGGTTCCTATCTTACCTGTGAAATCTTCAGGGAGTAAATCCCTTGAAGCACATCCAGAGGTAGCAGGGCTCAAAAAGATGCCTTTTCCATCTTCCATCCTCATTTATGAATTGAGAGATGGGTTTTGATAAATCCTCATCATCAAGAGGAACAAAAGATAAGTTCTTTAAGGGCCCATAATCACCAACCCAAAAAGTTGTCCAAAACTCTATTTTGCATCCATCACCCCCACCTTCCACCGTAGATGCATTGAGGTGTCGGGCATAATTGTCAGGATATTCCTCCAAAGGCAGATGAGGTAGAGGACTCACTCAGAGACATGATGTTGTCATTGATGCCATATTTCCCTTTGAGAACTTTGACCCTGAGAGAGTCTGGCAAAGAGAAAATCTTGAAAATTAACTTAGATATGAAAGCTTTGTTTTGAGAATCTAACCTTCGAAAGCCACAGCCACCGTGTGTCAAGGGTTAGCACATATCAGCCCATTTAACCAAATCAATGCCCTCTCCGTGTGTTCCCATATGAATTTTCGGATGATTTTTTAATGTGAAGCCAAGTTTGTTAGTCTCCACCATACCATAGAGCCAGCCAGTTTAAAACTTTTGCTGCTATATAAACTGGCTTGATTTTCTTCTATGAGTAATTTCAGTAGGGACTGAGAAGAAAATCCCATCCTCGTCGATTTGGATACCAGAAAAAATTCACTAACACTAAATCCTCGCGTCGGTGTTAGTCCTTTAAACAAGAGACCTGCTCTGATACCAAATGTTAGGATGGCTGTCACCCAAGAGGGAGGTGAATTGGGTGTTATAAAAATTTTCGTTAAATCAAAGAGTAAATAAAATAAAGTCATTGAAAGAAAGAGCAGAGAAGATAAACACGGTGATTTATCCTGGTTCGGTCCTTTTGACCTACATCCAGTCCTCAGAGCTCATCTGAGATTTTCCAATCCACTAACAACAATAACATTAGGCTTCTCAAGCCTTTACAAAGGGAATCACACTCCCCCTCACGATTTGCACTATAACAGAGACCAACATGCTCTGCTTTATCTACTCAAACTCAGCCCGACAATCTCAAGATCCCAATCTTGAGTTTCTCACGGAAATATAATAAGTTTGGATGGATTGATATACTCTCTCAAAGAGTGGATAGATAAACATTGAAGCTCTCGGAGAAGTATAATATCAGAGTCCTAAAGTTGTGGGATTTCCTCGAATCCACACTCTCTATTTTGTGTTCCGTGACTCCATATACTTCGTCTCTTTTCTCTGTTCGTTGCTTCCTCATATTTATAGATGTTAACAAATTATATCCGTTGGAGAGGAGCGTTGTATCCGTTACACTCTGTTTCAATGCTCATTGTCATGTATTAATTGTTCTGCGTTAAATGGCTCTGGCACGAAGAGAGATGTTGACTGTGAATTTGTCCGTTGAGAGTCATGCTGGAAAAGTATTCAGAGGACCTATTCCCTGTTGCTAAGTCAAGGCATAAAGCATTTATGAGAGCAGGTTAGATTCAAACTTTGTTAAACACAAATAAGGTAAGTTGCAGAGAGTAGGTAAAAGCTGTCAGAGAAAATAGCCGTTGAAAGCAGTACTTGAGTTCTGTTTCACAATACTCGAGTGATGACCAAGTAATTGAACAATACTCGATGTTTTGTTTCAATGCTCGAGTTTTTATAATGCTTTTGAAATTACTCGAGTGTTTGCTGAGAGTATTGCAGAAGTTTTTGAATTCAAACACAAATACTCGAGTGTTAAGAATTTTGTACTCGAGTGTTAAGAACACTTTCAGTTGATACTCGAGTGTTCAGAGGCGAACTTGAAGTGAAGTGTTTTGAGATGTCACAATACTCGAGTGTTGGAAACATAATACTTGAGTGTTATCACTTCTCTTACCATTACTCGAGTGTTTTGATGGAAGTGTTGTGTTTTGAGAAAGAGAGTGCTCGATACTCGAGTATTGAAAACCTAATACTCGAGTGTTAAAAACACTTTCATCAAATGCTCGAGGTTCTGCTTGAAGTGTTGCGCCATGTTTGAAAACTTTGCCCAATACTCGAGTGTTGCAAACTAGCACTCGAGTGTTGGCAACACTTCTTTCACAACTCGAGTGTTCTGCTTCAAGTGTTATGCTGTAAACTAAAAATGGAACTCGATACTCGAGTGTTGAAAGCTGAAACTCGAGTATTGACATCACTTTCAAAATTGGAAAACATTTAGAAAGTACGATACTCGAGTTTTGGAAATATGGAACTCGAGTTCTGTGAGGCCTGAAACACAACTCGAGTTTTTCCAGGCTAGAACTCGAGTGTTGCTGAATGTATTGAGTAAAAATTTTGTTCAGATCACGATACTCGAGTTTTGTAAATGCAAAACTCGAGTTCTACTCCATTTTCGAACTTGCACGGGTCATAGCTCAAGTTGTAACGGCCATAACTCTCTCGATTCAACTCCAAACCTTGCATATAATATATCAATGGAAAGCCCTGCAAGTCTACTTTCATATGAAACAATAATTAGTCTCAAATATATTATATAAAGAAAGTTATGAAAGATTCAATAAGCAAAGGTCAGAAATAATGCGGTCAGTTTTGATCACCAAGTTTAGAAATTCATAACTCCTTCATTTGAAATCATTTGATGCTGTTCGTGGTGTCTATGAACCGTATTGTGAGTCTAGTTTCATATGAAATTGGTTTCACATCAATCGGAGTTGTATTTTAGGAGATAAGGTCAAAATACCAAACATATGTCGAGCTGATAGAAAACAGAGGAGGCCAATACTCGAGTGTTGACTATCCAGTACTCGAGTGTTGACTCCCAGAAGGCTAATACTCGAGTTTTGTGACCCCAATACTCGAGTGTTGACTCCCAGAAGTCTAATACTCGAGTTTTGCTTCAAGTAATACCATAGGAAACACCAAAAACTCATCATACTCGACTATTAACTTCCAGAATCAGATTTGAACATCCAAATGAAGCTTAGATGAATGGTAACTCAATGTATGATAATAAAACATCCATTTGAAACATTTTAACATCCAAAATACATT
Source organism: Vachellia pachyceras (assembly GCA_025593235.1). Lineage (NCBI taxonomy): Eukaryota > Viridiplantae > Streptophyta > Magnoliopsida > Fabales > Fabaceae > Vachellia > Vachellia pachyceras. The sequence continues at coordinate 25,423 of JANTPZ010153999.1, forward strand.
CATACTCGACTATTAACTTCCAGAATCATATTTGAACATCCAAATGAAGCTTAGATGAATGGTAACTCAATGTATGATAATAAAACATCTATTTGAAACATTTTAACACATTATACATGGTAAATATGTATTGTAAAGCAAATACTGCAAGCATTGACTGCAAGCATTGCAAATGCTCGAGCACTGGTTTCCAATGCTCGATGTCACGGGCTTAGTTTTTACACGATGTAAGCTCCGTGCGGCCTAGCAAGTCTTGCTCGAACTCAAGCTCCTGAACCTGCTAGTAAGCCTTCCAAAGACTATCCAAAATACATTCAAAACCACATCATCCTCCAATTAAAGGAATGCACAAATATTGATTAACCAATATGCATTGTAAAATCATTATGCATG
>JANTPZ010153999.1:41643-51769 GCA_025593235.1 Vachellia pachyceras
CAATTTCGATTTTTCTAGAATTAGTTATGAATTTTCAAAGTTGGTCCTAAAACCAATGAATAGTAACTTTCAAAAACTTGAAAGTTTTCAAATTGAAACTTTTGGACCTTTGATCATAATGAGGCTTCCTTTTGATTCCAAATCACTTTCTAGTGAATTTAAAGGTTAAGTTAAGGAGTGTCACAATAGCCACATCTAATGTTCTCCCTGAGAAATAATCTCCTGCAGCCTGAAGAACATTCCTGATATAATCCTGTGTCTGAGCCTGGAATGTAGTCATAAAGGCCTCTCCCATTCTCCTAAACTCTGTCTCCAAGTAAGTCTGCAAGGCAGCCTGAGCAAATGAGGGAGTAGATGAGGGCTGAGGAGATGCAGAAGACTGGGCCACATCCTGTCCTCAGGATGTGGCAGAGGTGGTCCTTTTCTTCTTATTTGGAGGCTGAGGCTGAGCTGTGATGACATCAATGTTCATCCTGTGGAAGTGTTGAGTAGAAAACAAGATAGGCTTCTCCACTTTCTCTACAATATACCATACTTGATGAACATCAAGGATACGAGAGATAAGGCAAGGGTAAGGCATAATCATCCTCTTTGAATTGGAAAACCTGAATCTCCACAACTCATTGAACACAAACTGTCCAATGTTCCTCTTTTCCTTTGCCATTATGGATGCCAGAAAGTGGTTATCCCCGTGAGCCAAGTGGGTATAATTCTTACTCTTATTCACTAAACATCTAGAGTAGATGTAGTGAATTGTCCTCTGCAGCACAGGCATGGATGCTTTATCAAAAGATAGGTTTCCAGGATAATCTTCCCCAGGCTTCAACAACTCAAACATCTCTTTCTCCGAATGGTCTTTCAACTTCTTTGCAAAATCATGGGTGCCAAGATAATCATTAATGTCATCAGCAGTAATGCTTATGTCTACCCCTCTAATCTTGGTAACCATAGAATGATGAATTATCTTTCGACTATCATCCTTTAAAGAGTTGGATTTCATATTATTGTAGAAAATCCTGACCATTTTCTGGGGAATATGGCATGTTAATTTCAATCAACTTTCTATAATGCTCCAAGTATTCAACTATATTAATTCCTAGAGCCTTAACATCTTCCAACCTTACATAAATTGCAGGACACAAAGCACGGTTCTTATACTTTAATTCATACTCATGTGCTCAGTGATGTATAAAGTGGAAGTGTTGTAATCTTTAAGAGGCTCAAGTTTTGTTACCTTCTTGGATGCTCTCCTTGATTATTCCCCAAGGCCACTTGCTCTACCTCTTCTCCTTCTCTTCAAACTTGAAATCAATTTACCCGGAGATATGCTTTATGTGTCTGAATCCAAGGCTTGTGCAGAAGATTGTTCAGGGGCTAAGGATGATGATGTTGGAGCCTTGCCTTTATCTTTCTCCATAATAGACTTGGGTTGCTCAGAGCGTGGCTTTCAGACCAAAGGAGTGGATCCTCACTTTCTTTATAGAGGTAGATTGAGAGTGAGAAGGGGCTGAAGGTGCTAACTTTGATTTCTTAGTACGGGCCATGGTACTCAGGAATCAAAAACTTGAATTTTTGGAAGAGTGGGTGTTGACGCTACTGATGCGAGAAATGAGATAAACAAAGGATTAATGAAAGTTATAATGGGAATAAAGTGAGGGGTTTTACCGGTTAGATGTTTTCGAATGGTTGTGTAACGATTTGGGAAGAAGATGCAACGGTTGGAGTGACTGATTTGAGAGAACTCGAGTGAAATAAAATGGGGTTAGGGTTCAAGTGACAGCAAAAAGGCAGTTAAGATGTATCAAATGCGCTAACACTCAAGTATTGAGTTTCAGTACTCGAGTGTTGAGAGAAAATAAACCAAACACTCGAGTGTCTTGATGCAGCACTCGAGTATTGAGTGTAACACTCGAGTATTGAGTGTAACACTCGAGTATTGCTCTATCAGTACTCGAGTATTGCATTTTGGAAGATGAACAGACAAGCCAATACTCAAGTATTAATTTTGAGTACTCAAGTATTAAGTCTCGCTTATGAATACTCGAGTATTAGCCCTTTCAGTACTCGAGTATCGGGGTCCCCTTTTTCTTAGTGCATGCCAGCACTCGAGTATTACCATTGAATACTCGAGCATCAGGGTCCTCTATCACCAAAAACCTTTAACACTCGAGTATTGACCTTTCAATACTCGAGTATCGGGGTCCTTGAGATTGAAACACTTACCATACTCGAGTTTTTTTAGATTGAAAACTCGAGTATTGCCTTTACTTCCATCCAGCACTCGGGTATTTGACTTCCAGTGATGCTACCAAAGGTGTGGTACTCGAGTTTTACCTTTCAGAACTCGAATGTTGCTCCATAAATCATCACTTGAACCTGAAACTCGAGTATTTCATCATTTTTAGCCATCAACACTCGAGTGATGCTTTTCAACACTCAAGTGTTCATCAAAAAAATTTTAACACTTCTTTTCTTTTTCTTCAATAATCGAGTTTTGACTTCAAGTGTTTAATTTAACACCTGCAAAACTTTATTAAAATACTCCGAAGCTTAAGTTAGAATAGTCAAACATCAAAATATGGCAAATTAACATTAACTTACAGCTCATTTGGGTTTACCATTCCCAATTCCCTTCTGATGTTCATGAATTGTTCTCTGGCTAAAGGTTTTATGAAAATATCAGCCACTTGAAGATGTGTTGGAATGAATTCAACCTTGATATCTTTATTCTGCACATGATCCCTGATGAAGTGATGTCTAATGTCAATGTGTTTGGTACGGGAGAGATGCATAGGATTCTTTGTAAGATTAATTGTGCTCGTGTTGTCACAGTAGATGGGAATTTCTTTGAAAATCATTCCCAAATCCTGGAGCTGCTGCTTCATCCATAATACTTGAGCACAGCAACTTGTAACAGCAATATATTCAGCTTCTGTTAATGATAATGATACCGTTGATTGCTTTTTGCTGAACCAGGAAACCAAGGCTCCTCCAAGAAATTGACACTGGCCACTCGTGCTTTTTCTATCAGCCTTGTATCCAGCATGATCAGAGTCTTAGTATGCAATTAATTCTTCATTGCTTCCTTTGGGATACCACAATCCAAGATCAGTAGTACCAACTACATATCTGAGAATTCTTTTAACATTTTCAGCATGAGATTCCTTTGGAGCAGCTTGGTATCGTGAACACATCCCAACACTAAATTAAATATCAGGTTTGCTTGCCGTGAGATAGAGCAGAGACCTAATCATTCCTCTGTATCTTTTGAAGTCATAATCTTTTCCATTTACATCTGCATCAAGGAGTGCTATTGAACTCATAGGAGTGCCAGCACTTTTGCTTGATCCATTCCAAATTTCTTTAGAAGCTCCCTGAGATATTTGGCTTGATTGATAAAGATGTCATTCTTTCTTTGCTTGATTTGAAGTCCAAGAAAGAAATTCAATTCTCCCATCATAGACATTTCAAATTCTCCCTGCATCATCTTAGCAAATTCTTGGCAAAGATCATCGTTAGTTGCACCAAAAATAATGTGATCAACATAAATCTGTACAACTAATAAATTTGATTTTGAATATTTGATAAAAATAGTTGTGTATGTCCACTTTTCCTCTAACAAAGTCTTTCTTAATTAAGAAATTACTTAATATTTCATACCAAGTTTTAAACCATAAAGAGCTTTCTTGAGTTTATAAACATGGTTTAATTTGGAAACATTTTTAAAACCAGGGGGTTGTTCTACGTAAACTTCTTCCATAATAAAACCATTTAAGAAAGCACTCTTTACATCCATTTGAAAAATTTTAAAATCCATAGCAAGCAAAAGCAAGTAAGATACGTATAGCCTCTAGTCTAGCAACTGGAGCATACGTTTCTTCATAACCAATGCCTTCTTCTTGATTATATCCTTTTGCAACTAATATTGCTTTGTTCCTGACAATGATTCCGGATTCATCAAGTTTATTTCTAAACACCCACTTTGAGCCAATGACTGGATGATCATTGGGTTTGGGTACTAAATACCAGACTTGATTTCTTTCAAACTGATTCAATTCATCTACCATTGTAATGATCCAATCATTGTCAGTCAAAGCTTTCTCAACATTCTTAGGCTCTATATTTGAAATAAAAGCTGAAAATTGATCCTGATTAATAAATCTTTTCCTGGTTTGTACACCTTCATTCACCTCTCCAATCACTTGATTGATGGGGTGATTGTGGATGTATTTCCAAGCTCTTGGTTGAGGGGATTTAGGAAGTTCATCTGATTGATCATTTTCAAAATCCTGAGATGGTTGATAACCAGATGAATTTTCTTTGTTTGGATTTTCAAAACCTTTTAAAACTATAATTTCTTCATCAACATCAGATTTTGTTTGAGGATTCGTTTCAACAAATACTACATGCACAGATTCTTCTACAACACAAGTTCGTTTGTTGAAAACTCTAAATGCTTTGCTTCTGTTTAAATAACCAAGAAATAGACCTTCATCAAATTTGGGATCAAACTTACCTAGGTTATCCTTACCATTAATGTGAATGAAGCATTTACTACCAAAGACGTGCAGATGAGACGGATTTGACTTTCTTCCTTTGAATAGCTCATACGGTGTTTTTCCCAATGAAGGTCTTATGTATGCTCTGTTTGAGATGTAGCAGGCTGTACTTAGAGCATCTGCCCAAAACACCAGAGAAACATGCTTTTCTGTCATCATTACTCTCGCCATTCTACAAATACTCAGTTTTTCCTCTCCACCACTCCATTTTGCTGAGGGGTCCTTGGTGCTGAGAAGTTGTGGTTAATTCCTTCATTTTCACATAAGGCAGCAAAGTCTCCATTTTCAAATTCTCCTCCGTGATCTGTTCTGATGGAAACAATATACATACCTTTCTCATTTTTTGGCAAAAACAGTAAATAATTCAAATGTTTCATTTTTAGATGCTAAGAATATAGTCCATGTGAATCTAGAGTAATCATCAACAATTACAAGTGTATAAAGATTTCCTCCCAAGCTTTTTACTCTAGCAGGACCCATCAAATCCATATGAAGTAGTTCAAGAGGTTTTTTTTAAGAAATCTATGTTTTTTATTTGAAAGAAGATTTTGTCTGTTTCCCATTTGACAGGCATCACAGATCAAATCATTTTTAAATTTCACTTTAGGAAGCCATTGAACTTATTCATTTCTGATTAATTTGTCAAGTTGATGCATGTTTGCATGTGCTAATCGTTTATGCCACAATTGAGTTTCATCAGCTTGACTAATTAAGCAGGAATTTGTGAAATTCTTTTCTAAATCTATAGTATATCAGTTACCATCCCTAGGAGATCTGAGTTGAATGTTCAGTTTTTCTTTGTCAATTGGTAGATCCTTTTGTTGATGATGAAGCATTCCTGAGAGTCAAAGATCACCCAATTATCTTTGTCGACACTTTGGCTCACACTGAGAAGATTCTGACAAAGTCCTTCCACATGATATACATCTTTGACAGGTGCTCCATTGCTGTTTGATATTTCACCAATTCTAGTGATCCTCCCAGATTGATTTCCTCCTAAGCTCACTTTACCTCCTTCCTTGGCTTTTAGACTGATAAATTTGCTTTTATCTCCCACCATGTGTCTTGAGCATCCACTTTCAATATACCATTTGCTTGATTTGGATACTCTAAGACATACCTACAAGAAAATCATTTAGTGGTTTCAGGTACCCAAGTGTTGTTGGGTCCTCTTGGGTTAGTGTTTGGTGCCTTTGGAACATAAGTTCCTTTTGGTACCCATTTATACATGCCTAAAGCTTTATTCTTCCTGACACTACTACAAAAGGTACCTTTTATGCCCTATTTTTAACCTAATTGGCGCCCTTTCTAAGGGGGCATGTATGTGATAGGAGTAGAAAGTTAGAGCCTACGGTGCCCTATATTATGAAAGGCATCGTAAGTTAAACTTACGGCGCCCTATTTGGAAAATAAGGCGCCGTAGGGTAAACCTACAGGGCCCTAATTTCAAAATAGGGCGTCGTAGGGTTGCCCTACGGCGCCTCTTGTGCTACATAGGGCACCGTAGGTATTTTTTAAAAAAAAATGTTCTTTTCAATTTTATTTAACCCCTTTACTACATTTGATTCAGTTTACAATTCCATTTTGTACGCCAGATCAAGTCCAAACATAATAAACACATATACTGAGCAAAGATTAATTAAGAGTTATAAGAAAAAGTCATTGTGGTGGAGAAACACAAAATTAATCAAAAGTTAGACGTATATATCTACCTAAGCCAAGTCCTTGTGGCAACGAAACACAAAAGTTATTATCTCATTTACTGAGCAAAATCAATGTACATTTGTGGCAGATAAACATAATTCATCAATCTAATTAATCCTATAAAAGTCGACATAAAGGGTTAGAACTATACATTCACCTTGAAGAAATAAGGATTATTTACAAGTAAAACCATAGGCCTAGCTGTCATAGCAGAAATGTGTCAGAGAAAGCATACTCGAGTTTCTCTTTACAATACTCGAGTGTTAAATAGTAAGACCAGTGTAAATTTGAAATTTAGTACAAATACTCGAGTGTTGAAATTCTTGTACTCTAGTGTTTAGAAATACTTTCAGCAGCTACTCGAGTGTTCAGTGAAAAACTTGAAGTGAAATCATTTGAAATTTCACAATCCTCGAGTATTGAAAACATACTACTCGAGTGTTGTTAGTTCTCCTACCATTACTCTAGTGTTTTGATGGAAATGTTGTGTTTTGAGAAAAGAGTGCTCGATACTCGAGTATTCAAAAGTCAATACTCGAGTGTTGTCAACACTTTCACCAAATACTCGAGTGTTGTGCTTGAAGTGTTGTCTTTTGTTTGAAAACTTTGCCCGATACTCGAGTGTTGAAAACTAGCACTCGAGTGTTGGCAACACTTCCTCCACAACACGAGTGTTATGCTTCAAGTTCAAGTATTTTGACTCAATACTCGAGTATTCAGAAATCAATACTCGAGTGTTTCCAATACTTCCATCTGTAACTTGAGTATTCTTCTTCAATTGTTGAGTATTCCTTTGAAAACAAAACTCGATACTCAAGTATTACAACACAATACTCGAGTGTTGTCAATACTTCAACACAATACTTGAGTTTCAAATGAAAGTATTCTGATTTTAACACCATTACTCGAGTGTTTCAAAACATCACTCGAGTGTTTGCTGTAATATCCACCAATTTTTGTAAATAAGAAAAGAAGCCAAATTGATAGATATGAGATAAGACAATGCCCAAAAATGAAAGTACAGAAAGAGAAGATTAATGGATCAAAGAGACCCTGGTCAAGTTAGTCCCAAGGCTTTGAAATTTTTAACTTATGAAAAACCTTGATACTCGAGTATTAAAGTACAGTACTCGAGTATTCTCAATACTTTCATACAAACTTGATGACTTGTTTACAGAACTCGAGTGTTTCACCAAGAACACATAATCATCAATAAGTTAAGCTTTATGATTCCTGAAATCATTTTGTTATCATCAAAATAAGGCCTCAATAGTGGCAACACTCGAGTACTATGATTTCAACACTCGAGTATTGTGACATTTCAAAAGACTTCACTTCAAACTTTTTGCTAAACACTCGAGTGGCAGCTAAAAGTGTTTTGCAACACTTGAGTACTTAATTTACAACACTCGAGTATTTATGCTTAAGTTCAAAACTTTTGCAATACTTCAAACAAACACTCAAAGTACTTCAGAAAGTGTTTTGCAAACTCGAGCATTGAATCTAAAACTCGAGTATTAGCTCATAAAATTCAAATTTTCACTTGCTTATCTGATCAACACTCGAGTATTCAATTCATAACTCAAGTATCTTTTCTCTGACAATATATCAGTATGATAGCTAAGCCTATTGTTCTCTGAAACTTTCCTTTTTCATTCTAACCTTTTCAAATATTACCTGCCCTAATAAATACGTTGCGGATCTTTTATTAAACAGGTCAGGCAGTCGAGGAATGAAGACGAGCATTAATGACCTCCGGCGTGGCAGTTGTACCACAGCATTTATGAAGCATTAATGACGGTCAACAAATGCAGCCAATGTGAGTAACGGACACAAGCTTCTCTCTAAGGGATATTCAAAATATGAGTAACGAACATTTGCTGAAGTGTCATCTATAAAAGAAGGAAGCTTTAAAGACAGAAGCAGAGATTTGAGAAAGAGAATTCAATACGCCATTATTGTTAGAACTACCTTCTGTCAATACGCCATTATCCACTCTTCCAAGAGAGTTTATATTATTCAAATCCATTATTAATCTGTGAGATATTCAAGGTTGGGACGTTGAATTAGTTGGGTTGAGATTTTATCAAGAAAACAGAGAGCGTGAGACTCTGTTTTATTACTTATTGCAAGGGGGAGTGTGAATCTCCATTGTAAAGGTTGGTGAGCCTTAAATATTGTTGATTAGTAGATTGAAAAGCTCAGAGGTGCTCTGAGGACTTGACGTAGGTTAGAAAGACCGAACCGGTATAAATCTCCTATGTTCATCTTCTCTTTCCCTTGCTCGGTGACATTATTTTATTTCTGTGATATTTGTTTTAAATTTTAAATTGACCAATTCACCCACTCTTGGTCAAATCCTGCACTAACATTTGGTATCAGAGCAGGTCTCTTGTAGAAAGAACTTAGAAGTTTCAAGAGAGATCCATGGCATAATTTGGCGAACACGTCATTGCAGATGGAGCATCAATTACCATACCACCAGCGTTCAACAACCAAAAGTTCTCAGTCTGGAAAATAAAATTCTAGAACTTTATTTTGGCTATGGGATGTTTTTGAAACAGGAAACATCGTGCTAATGAAAAAGGATAAAGACCAGCTGGTTCCCAAAACTAAAGCAGAGTTCGATGAAGAAGATAAGAAGAAGATGTTGCTAAACAGAAAGGATGTTTTAATGTTACAAGCAGCATTAAATGAAGATGACTTCTTCAAAGTATGCACTCTACCTTCAGCCAAACACATGTGGGAAGCGTTGGAAATAGCATACGAAAGCACAGAGGCAGTGAAAGAAAGCAGGTAAACATGCTAACTACTGAGTATGATTTACTCAGGATGAAGGATGAGGAGAACATTGCATAATTTCAAATGCGTCACACCCATTTAATAAACAAGCTGGCATCCTTAAAACATACGATCAACGCTCTCAAGTCAGAAAAATTCTCAACGTGCTATCAAATAAATGGGAAGCTAAAGTGATAGCAATTGAAGAATCCCGAGGAGAATCAATGACTTCTGTAGTGGCTCTGTTTGGAAGTCTTGCTGAATATGAGAGCAAGCAAAAATTCAAGAAAGAATTATCAAACATTGAAGAGAAGAAGAAAAAGGGGTTGGCTCTCAAAACTGTGAAATAAAAAGAGAAAGAGTCAGAAACTGAAGAAGAAGAAGAAGAAGGCGATGTAAAAGATGAAGAACTTGCAATGGTAGTTAGAAAGTTCAGAAGAATGTATTGCAAGGATCAACATTTCAAAAGTCCATTCAAAGGAGGAACAAGCGAAGCCATTTGTTATGAATGTAACAAACCTGGTCACGTTCGAGCTGAACCCACAGATTGCCAACCGGAACAAAGAAAAGGAGAAGGAGAGAAAGAAATTCAAATCATTCAAAAAGAAGAAAGCATATGTCTCAGGTATTTTGGGTGACAGATCAGATGAAGACAAAAGTGAAGCTGAGGAGGAAGCTAATCTCTGCCTTGTTGCTCAGGAAGAAGACTCAGAAGCAGAAGAGGTAATTCTTGAACCTACTTATGAAGAATTACGTTCTGAATATGATGAAATGCATATTGAATTACTCAAGTTTGCAAAAGAATTATCTTTTCTAAGAAAAAGAGTTAAAGAACTTGAGAAACCTACTGAAGAACTAGTTGTCATCAATACTTTCTCAAACTGTAATACTTTGAAAAATGAAAATGAACGTTTATCCAAAACTCTTCAGAAGTTTACTCAAGGAAGTGAAATGCTACAAATCATTTTGAAAAACCAAAGAGTTACAAATGACAAAAGTGGTATAGGATATATGTAACACACCTTAACCTTGCCTTTAGCTTCATTTTATATCCATTTGGAAGCACCTTTAGGCCTTTAGTG
>JANTPZ010153999.1:51789-71666 GCA_025593235.1 Vachellia pachyceras
GTGAATATATAAGGAACTTGATTTCTGCTTTTTTATTTGTTAATTATGGTTAATGTGCAAAATACGCATGAGCTTTTATCAAAATCTTGTTTAAAACCTTTTACTTTTTAAAAGTGTAAAAATACTTATTAACATTCAAAATGAGAATAAAAATGTCATAACTATTAAATATAATATAACATGTTACTTCTTTTGTAGGGTCCATGCTATTTTTGTACATGCACATGTAACCGTTTTAGTTTTTATTCAACATTTATGATATTTTTACTTCAATTTTAAATGTTGATAGTTTTTTTACTTCTTAAAGAAATATATGTGCTTGTTTGGGAACTCCGTTAGGAAAATGGATTTTGCAGATTTCGAGGTATTTTGGGAATTTCGAGATGGTTTTACAGATTTCAAAATGGTTTTTATGGATTTCAAGATGGTTTTTACAGATTTCGAAATGGTTTTATCTCGACTTACGTGCACCGTTTGGGAAAATGGCTTCCCAAACAGGCACTATATGGTGTTACACATAATTTTGGCAAAGTTTTATAAATATTTTTACACATCAAAGTATTAAAAAAGATTAAATATTCAAATTTTATAGAGGGAAAAATACTTGAATTTGACTGGTAAAAGTAACGGTGGATAATTGTATGAAAAGAGTGTTGTCCTTGCCTATTTAAATATATAAAAAAAATTAATTTGAACAAAGGAAGAAAAGAGAGATATAATGGCGGATTGCTCTTATTTGTAGGTGGTGAAGGTGGAATTTGCATACGTAGGTCCGTCTTCCTTGAATCTTGACACCTCTACCTCCCTCCCTCTCTCTTCCTCTCTCTCTCAAGAAGACTTCACACAGTCTATATTAGTCTCCTTTTGCTGTGTGCGGCATGTCTTTACCAAATTTCTCTTTTGAGTAATACTGACGGAAAAACATTTTCGATACAGAAACTGAAGCTAAAGAAGAAAAGATAAAAGTAGTCGAATTCGGTGGTTCTGTGTTACAATTTATATTCGCCAGAAATTCTGATTTTTCAGGGGCTTGAAGAACATGGGAGTCGCTTCCAAGGATGCCATCGACCAGCTACGAGCATTGATGGATCAAGGTCTTCTTCCACTTAATTGCTTGGATCTATCTAATGCTTGCTAGATTTCTCTCCTCTGTTCCTGATTAGTGCTCTTTTCTTGTTTTGCTTCTGGGTTCAATTTTGAATATGGCTAGCTAGTGAGTCATTGCGGGCAACATTTCAGGTTTGCGCTTTTTTCCCCTTTCCCATTACTCAATCTGATCTGTTTTTAGCTCGGGGGGACAAATTTCCATTGTAATTATCTGGTTTATTTTGCGGATGTTCTTGCTTGTTTTTGAGCAAGTCACTCTTTAGTTTATTCCTCAGTACTTATGGTTGATCTGTGTCTTCAATAAGTGCAGTCTAGTGGATTTTGTTCTTTATGGTACTTGAATCCTCGTAATTGATGTGTCAAAATTGTTTTATTTGACTGATGTGTCCTGTATATATGGCACGTGATGTGATGATGATTATCTAGGGTCCATAAATAAGATCTGTTTTGAAGTGCAAAGTTCAATATGGAAAATTTCTAGATGTATCTTCTACTCAACTAAAATTTGTTTATAATATAATCTTTTCTAATGTTCCCCAATTTATCTCAAGTATGCTCAGTCTTCAGACTCGTGTAACAATCTGGAGATATGGGATTTAATAAAATGCGGGGATCCCTTTATCATCAATCAACATTTGACTAGCAGCTAAGAACGAGTAATCTGACTTGAAAACATTTTTCGAGAAATTTCATTGAAACTTTTTTCTCCTTTGTGATCTGATGAGGCCGTTTATGTTAAAATGTATAGATTGAATAAAATTGTAATTGAAGAACTTAAATATCAGTTTAAGGTTGCTAGGCTCCAAATTTAATGATTTGTGGGATGAAGGATAAAGTTTCATGTCTATTGTCAGTGCTGGCACTTGGAAGTTTTGTGTATTTGCTTCTTGATCCATTTTTTTGGTCATTTCCATCCTTTTGGATCATGCCTGATTTCTTTATAACATTCTGAACACTAAGTGTCATTCTTCTCACTTTCTTTCATTTTTAACCGCTGTAATTTGCAGAATGTTCATCAAGGATATATCACTGAAACATTGGTGCGGTTTCTAAAAGCAAGGGATTGGAATGTTTCAAAGGCCCATAAAATGGTGTGTGTGTGTGTGTTATCAAGTTTTACTTTTATTGTATGCTTTTTTGTTATTCAATTACAATGTGTTTGGTAGTCAAGGCAATGAGATGAGGCGTTATTCAAGGTTAGGGTATCTCGTACAGTAAGAACTGCTGCCTTCAACCTGGCGCTGCTAGGCGGGTGCATTTGGCATGATTTCTGCTTTGTATACAAGTGCCTAAGGCACTTTTTCCTGTTTTCTAGCCGAGTTCCTCAGTCACGTTTGTGGTTTCTGAAACAAAAAGGGAAGAGTTAACTTATAAACCGAGCCTGAAAATTTAAAAGTAGTAATAGGATAAAATAGTAAACTAAGAAACCCAATATCGAAAGTCCAGCCCTGCATTACTGAGTTAAGAATATGGTAAAATAGGCAGGCATTATACAGGGCTAGTACCTCTTACACCATGTGAACCACTGCCTTCAATGAGGCGCTTGGTAAGTGTTTTCGGTGCTATTTCCTTTTTACCATACAAGCGCTTGTTTTTCCTGTTTTCTAGGCCAGTGCCTTGAGTGTTTTTTCAATTTTCAAAGGAATAAGGAGAGAGTCAACTTGCAAAACCTAGCTCAAAAATTCACAGAAAAAGTAATAGAAAAAGCCCAGGACTAATTAAGGAAAGTAGAAATGGAAGTAGATTGGGGTCAAGCAGATGATAGAACGAGAAAAATTGATTTAGTTCAATTTATATTCTATTATGGAACAATTAGAAAAGTACAAAAATGTATTAAGTGATAGAAATTATTTTATCTAATGATAGGGGAAATTTGGAGTATCTCCAAATATGTGCCTATTGCCATAGTTGTAGATATCTGTATTTTGAGCACAATAACAATTAATGGTTAACAATGGTTATGATGGATAAAATAGGAAACTAAGAAAACCAATATTAGCAGACCCACCTGGCCTTAGAAAGGATATGATAAAATAGGTATTCTTACTTTAATGCTATAAAATTCATAACAAACATCTTCTAATTTCATCACATATAAAAACAAAAACTTCCTTTTTTTAAAAAAAGAAAAAGAAAAAATCCACCAACATGAGACCACATCCACAAGCATTTTTGCAGTGGTAAAGTTAATCAGCGAAGCTTATACTTGGACATATGACTGATTACTAGTGACTTTATGTGTTACTTAATATTATTTTGAGTAATGAATTAATGACTATCACTTCTCACGACTTGTTGTATTGTGCTTATATAGTTAATTTATATATCAGAGGTTATTCCAAATTCACATTTTACAACTTTAGAACCTTACTTCACTTAGTTGTTTGTCTTTCTAGTTCCTTTTGGCCAAGGTGTTTCGGAGGTCTAATGCCTTGAGAGCATCAGAACATCTTTTGCCTTTCACTACCTCATTTATGTTATGAACTGGTTAAGATTCAATTTATAACTTATGTTATGATATGTCATGTTTCAGCTGGTCGATTGTTTGAACTGGAGAGTACAAAACGAGATTGACAACATATTATCTGTAAGCTGAAATCTTCTATTCCTTATCTTTTCCAATTCATTCAGCAAATTTATTATATTTATCAAGATAAGTGCTTGTTCATGAAAGATCGGCCTTATTGTGTTACAGTTTGTCAATTTTTTCTTGTTTATTTCAGTTTCATTTTAAAAAGTAAAAAATTGAAGAGATTACATGACTTAGGCAATTTGCCATCTGGCATAAGTCTGTGAGAGTTGTTAATTAAAATAAGCAGACACCACTTTGAGTAGGCTTGACTAGGAAGTTTCCTTTTTTTGTAATATTGTACTTGTTTATTTTTGTGATATATCAATTTCTTATTCTTTCTTTTGCCTGAAATTTGTGTGCGCGCGCACGCTTTGAATGTGTTGATGTGTATTGAAGAAACTGGAAAAAAGTGTTAATCATAATTGTGTTGATGTTGCCCTGGCCAGTAGTCGGTCATATGTTATTTTAGGCCTTAGTTCTATTCCACCTGATATAATATATACATATAGTGGTTACATCATGTTGACATTTATATCTATTCTAAAGGCTAGTTAGTACATGCTTACGCTGGTTGGTCTTTTGTTTTTTCAGAAACCCATAATTCCTCCTGATTTGTACAGAGCAGTGAGGGATTCACAACTAATTGGGTTGTCTGGATACTCAAGAGAGGTGACTTCAATTTTAAATTTCAAATATATTGCTCGTCAAAGATTGAAACTTATGTCATAATCAACACCAATCAAAATTAGGATTTTTTGTGGCACCGTTTTCAAACACTATTTCTGATCAGCCTTCTATCCTTTCCAGGGCCTTCCCATCTTTGCTATTGGAGTTGGCCTTAGTACATTTGACAAGGCATCTGTAAGTTTAATTATTAAGAAAAAGAAAGTAATCCTGCTTTGTTTGGTACATTATTTGTTTGATTATAATGTTAGGCGTTCTAATGTCTTGTATTATTTTATGCTTTTGTTATTGCAGGTCCATTATTATGTGCAGTCTCACATTCAAGTTAATGAGTATCGTGATCGTGTAATATTGGTATGTGTTTCTGAGCCTTCTTTGATAACCAGTAATGAGTTGAGCCTTTGCCCTTTTGTTTTGACCCTTATATGTGGCTGCAGCCTACTACATCAAAGAAGCATGGACGACCTATTACCACATGTGTGAAGGTCTTGGATATGACTGGACTGAAGCTGTCAGCCCTGAATCAGATTAAGGTACCTTCTAGTTCATCCAACAACTTGGACGAGCCGGAGCAGCATTGACTTATTCAAGATAAATTGTGTATTGATTATGTCAACCACTTGTTTAGAATTAAGTCAACTCAGCCTAAACTTAGAAAAATTGCCACTGTCTCCGAACTTGAAATGTTACCCCCCCAACTATAATGTTGCCTTTAGTTCTTGGTTTAAACAACTACTTTTATTGCCTTACCAAATGATAAATATAAAACATAATCATACTAATTTTTTTATTTGTTTTTTTATTCCCTATGCACTGAGTTGTCTTTTATCTATTTGCAGTTGTTAACAATTATATCATCCATCGATGATCTCAACTATCCTGAGAAGACTAATACTTATTACATTGTGAATGCCCCATACATATTTTCAGCTTGCTGGAAGGTAAAATTATATTGTGGTCCTTATGACATGGTTTCTGATATGGAATACCTATTTTGGGAGTTAGACCTCAGCTCTATGTTAATCACTTGGCATTAGTAGGTTGTGAAGCCACTTCTACAAGAGAGAACGAGGAAAAAAGTGCAGGTCTTGCAAGGTAGTGGGCGAGATGAACTGTTGAAGGTAAGGTGTCATTTTTCTTTTGATTTTTTCCTCATGGAATAAATTCTAATGAAGAACATAAGAACAAAAGCAATGGTAAAAGATTTTAAAAAAAAGTCTAATAAGCTACCTTATGGGTAAAGCAAGCCAATCATGTGACAAGTTATGATCCCAGTGTTCGTTTTTAAAACCCCCTCGCGGTCCCTCTCATCTTTATCTATTTGTTTATCTTCCTATCTATATCCATACGTATGTGTGTGTAGATGTGAATGTACATGCTGATGCGTGCATGTGTGGAATTGACTAAAATCCGTCTGAAACTATTTAAAGAACCATAAAAATGCAAATTGGAAGGCTATATAATCAGATCATTAATCAATCAACTAAACTCAGTTTAAAGTGAATGTTTTACCTGATTAAATTCAACCATTGAAAAAGTGGCATGTCCCTGCAAGCCAATAGGACATGTCAACGGATATGCAAACTCTCATTTTTGCATTCAACTCTCGGCCGAGGAGACATTGAAGCTCTTGTCTACAGGGTTAAATAAAACTTAACAATTATTGACCTCTCTTCTAAGAAGGTTGTGCTTTGTGGTAAATTGTTATGGTTTAGAAGTTGTTCCTTTGGAAGTGCGCATATTGATTATGAGATTGTCTTAATTTTTTGTCTTGTGTTCAATTAAACTTAGAAGAAAGTTGTGCTTTGTGGTAAATTGTTGTGTTTTAGAAGCCGTTCTCTTGGAAATCCATATCTTGATTATCAGATTGTCTTAAATTTTTTGTCCTCTGTTTCTGTTTACTAGTTGATGTTAACAATCACAAATTGGTGTGTAGATCATGGATTACGAATGCTTGCCACACTTCATTAGAAAAGAAGGGTCTGGATCATCTAGACATTCAGAGAGTGGAAGTGAAAACTGCTATTCCTTGGATCATCCCTTCCACCAAGAACTCTACAATTACATAAGGCGGCAATCCAGGCTCCATGAAGCTGCTGAACCCATCAAGCAAGGATCTTTTCATGTGGATTTTCCTGAGCCTAAAGCCGAAGAATCCGAGATTGCCAGGACTATAGAATCCGAGCTACACAAGTTTGGGAATGGCAATGGGGTCTCTAACTCGCTAAATAAACTCAAAATCAACGGTGATTGAGCCTCCACGGTGACTTGTCATAGTTGAAGATTTGCACCGAAGATGAGTTAGCAGCCTATATAGTGTTGGCCAAGGCGTGGCAACATATAGTGTATTTGGCCAATCTAAAATGATTTGTACTCATGTGGTAGGATGTTTCTATGCTGTTTCTACAAGCATTCTGCAGTAGTAGTCTTGTTTATGTAAGTCTCAGAAATTAAAGTGGGTAGTCAGCACAAAAACGGTTCCCATGTTCAAGTTATTCTATGGAGGCAGTAGAGAAAGGTCCCACATAATATTTTATACCTGCTTCTCTTCTCAAGACCATGTTTTTTTCCCCTCATATACTCCTCCCTCTGGTTTACATTATAACTCACTTTTAGAAGGATTATTTGGTTTACAGTGAAAATTACTTGTAAAATAATTATTTATTTATCAATTTTACCCCATAATTTTTAAAATGTGACTTATTATTGTTTTCTCTTTCAAAATTTTATTTAATATGTGTAAAGTTGAAGAAAAAGTTTTAAATTTAAGACATTTAACGAGGGCAACTATGATTTCTTATGTTCAATGAATTAATTGAAAATAATTTATATTGTGAATGAAATGAAGTAGTTTTGGTTAGCAAATATCCTTCTCATCTTACCATAAATAAGCATATATAAACTTAAGTCTCTTCGCCAGTTTCAAATTCGATTATGGTTTATGCATTATCTTGTTCTCACTCTCGTCCCCGGGTTCTTCACCCGAGTTGCTTTCATGGCGAAATTTTTTTGGATTTCATTGCATGACTGTTCTTGAGTGCTACTTGTAATCCATCTTCAACGTATTTATTTGGGCGTGGCTACTCCTGGGTAAGGTTTTAGCATAATTTGTTTTTGGTGAATAGCATAATTTTTGAGTGAAATTTTTTAGTATAAATTATCTATTGGAGATGAAGTTAGATTGGTTGAAGTCATGCTTCATCATTTATATGATATACACGTTAATATATTAATAAGTTAAGGGGCAAGAATGATTTGTAAACTTTCTTTAAGGGGCACTAGACACCTAGAAACTTACGAGGGGGCAATTTTGCTCTGAAAGTTTAAAAAATGGAAAAAATTTGCCTTGAAAAGTTTGAGAAATGGAGCTATCTCGCCCTCCGTTAACAAATCTAACGATCAATGTTTGTTGACAAAAGTCTCAGTGCTAATAGAGTAAACATGCCCAGAAAGTTCTCTTTTATGGGCATTGAACATTCAGAACTCATATTATCATTAATTATTTAACTTTCATTCCTAAATCAGCCAATTGGATCTAATAATAAAGACTAGATGTGGTATTTTTTAATTCATATGTTATTAAAACGTTAATTTATGAAGTAACATTCCCAAAAAAAAAATTCCTTCCACCAAACTCATCCACATAGGAAAAACATTCACCGTCACATGAAAATCCGACCCAGCATCAACAATTAAATTAGAAGAATTCATTTCAAAGTAAAATTAATATCAAGATTCAGATTGAGAAACAAAAGAAGTTCTCAGCCTTGAAAAATTGTTAATGTAACATCTCGTTTAACTTACTTTAGCACACATGAGAGACTTTTTCTAGATCATTTGAATATCTCCATAAACTAGAATTAGTCAACCAAATGAAATTTTAAAAAACTCTTTGGATTACTATTCACTTGGTAACTTGAGAATTTTGAAGAACTTTAAAAATTCATAACTAATTTTAAACAAATTGAAATTAAATGGTTCAGACCTTTAATTGAAGTTTATACAATTTTACTGGGTAAAAATACTCATTTGGTCATTTCTTTACTCAATTGATATAGAAAATTTTGTAAATATGTATTGTTCATTTGGTCATTTTTCAATTTTCCATAATTTTCCTTAATTTTGGAAAACTATAACTTTTTTATAGTTTAACAAACTTTAATTTAACAAACTTTAACTCAATTTAAAGCTTGAAATGTGTACTATTTGACTAAAGAATTTTATGATATTTGGATTCCATTTATCCTATTTCATTCTTATCTCAAGTTAAGCCTTTGTTAAGGGTGTTAGACCCTTTTAACCAATTTTAGCACACTTGATCTTCCAATTTCTATGCATATAACATAACTACATAATTATTAAGCATGCTTGGCATATGCACATAGCATTTACATCATACTTGTCATGTAGGAGTTTAGCATACAATCCTCCATAATCCAACATAAAACAATATAGTTCAACATGTACAAGCTTTCCATTGCAATATGGAGCCATTAGACCACCCACCTTAGAGTTCCACCTCCTTACCTTTGCCCTTGTTGGAACTTTGGCCTAAAGAATTTCATTGTTGGGAGAGTGAGATTTCATGAAAATATCAATAACTAATGTTACTAATATATACATTAATATGCATGATTATTACAAATGTCACTAACTAGTCATGAAATGAACATACCTTACTAATATTCATCTAACACAAGTTTGAACAAGGTCAAGGCACAGCACATCAACAAGTAAGGTATCATATGTTCACACATCACATAGCTTAACTAAACAATATAATATGGCAAGCAATTCATAATGATAATCAATGACAATATTAATGCATAGATTAGTAACTTTGCTAAAACTTTAACTTTGTTTGCCTTTGAATCTTTCTTGCATTCTTGAACTTGTGGTCTCTTTGCACAATTCAATACTTACACAACATTATAATGCATCTCTTATCAATAACTATCCATTGGTTAGGCATTATAACAATTCAAATTTAATCCTCCCTCTTACTACCACTTTTCTTGAACTCTAAGTTTTTCAATTTCAATTCTAATACTTCTAAATTTATTTTCTCACTTTTATCTTGCACAGTTTTTCATTCTAAACACATTGGAAGCATTAAAATCAAAATCACACTCTTTCCTCATGTTTTGCATCTGGCCGAGACATATCAAAATGACATGCAAATGTGATTTTCATGATTTTTGTTTCAGACACTTGCATATTTTTTATCATAAGCAACTTCCTAATCTTTATTTGACTTGAAATCATTCTCCCCTATACTTAGTGCAAATTGGGCAGCATCTCCCCCTTAGGGTTCAATATCCAAAATTTCATACAACTAACAAACAAAAACAATCCAACCATCAATAGATTTCATAACATCAATAAAGTTGGATTTCATCAACCATTTCAACTAGTTTGAGCTCTTCCTCACTTTCTCTCTCTAGAACGTCTAGAGTCTCAACTTCTTAACATCAAAACCATCTCAAGAAAACTTAACCTATTAAATGGAAGAGGAGAGCTAGAAACTAAGAAATAAGGAAGATTTCAAGCTTTGAACTTACCTATACCTTGGATTTTGGCTTGATTTCCTCTCTTCCTTGGCTCTTTCCTCCATGGCTCCTCTCT
This sequence comes from Vachellia pachyceras, assembly GCA_025593235.1. Lineage (NCBI taxonomy): Eukaryota > Viridiplantae > Streptophyta > Magnoliopsida > Fabales > Fabaceae > Vachellia > Vachellia pachyceras. The sequence goes on from JANTPZ010153999.1 coordinate 61,778, forward strand.
CTCTTTTTCTCTAAGTTGGCAGACCTTAATGGAGCAAGAATGGTCTTGAAAACACTTTAATAACATAAGAGCACATATGTTAAAACTGTGGGAACCACTTGTACTAATAAAGTAACTTTACAATGATGTATTCTACCACTTTTTTTAATAATATCATTATTTTTTTCACTTTAAATATGAATCTCACAAGTGGCATCTTCTTAATCCTGCAATCTTCTTCTCAAAAACTTTAGTTGCTTTAAAGTTACTTTATCCTAAAGAAAATACTTTTCTAGAATTTTCTGATCACTTAACTAATGCAAGGTCATTAATAATTCTCATAATTCATTTGATCATTTCATAATTTTTCTTATCTCATTTCACTTTCTAGAAAATGCCCTAAATGAATTTTCTTTCAAAAACTCTAATTCAAGGGATTTCTACCATTTTCCTTTCGTTTTGGCAAACTATTTCTGACTTTATCTTAGAAACAATTTTATAAACTTTTATAATTCATGAGCTATTTTTCTTTAATTTAAAATTACATATCTAAGGTCTCTTTAAATAATTATATTTAGCTGAACATTCATTAATCAATCAAATATTAATTAATTATTAAAATCTATTTTGATGTTATTTCTATCTTTTTGACCTCCATTCTACCTCAAATATTCTTTATAGAATTGTTTTCTTCATTTCTAGGTTTATGGGGTCATTTTCTAATATTTGAGTCAAAATTACCAAAATGCCCCTTCAACTTTTCAAAATGACCATTTTGCCCATACTTTTTCTGCATTTACAAATTGACCATTTTACCTTCCTTTTACTTTCTTCTTTCACATATGTCCTTCCTTTCATTTCCTTTTACTCTTTAAACCCTTAACTGATCTATAGTTACTCATTTAGCCTTTATTTAACTTTCATTCCAAAATCAGCCAACAAGATATCATAATAAAGACTAAATGAGGTATTTTTCTAATTCATATGTTATTAAAATGTCAAATTTTTGAGGTAACATTCCCCAAAAAAAATTCTCCCACCAAAGCCATCCACTCAGGAAAAAATTCACCGCCATGTGAAAATCCAACCCAACATTAACAATTAAATTGGAAAAATTCATTTCAATGTAAAATTAAAATCAACCTGTCTCAAACAAAATCAAATTTGTTGAAAGAATTAGATGGAGAAGTAATAGAAGTTCTTAGCCTTGACAAATTGTTAAGACCAAACATAACTAAACCAAGAAAATTGTTGGACACCAAATTAAGCCCAAGTTCAATAAATCGAATAATAATTGTTGGAAAAAGGTATATTAGGAATTTCACTTTTTAATAGCATATATATTAAAGAAAATACCATCTCTTTTCTTTAATACAAGATATGATTGACTAATAAGGGAAGATTAAAAAACTAAATAATTATAGAGGATATGCATTTTGTGTACCTAATGGCCCTTAGAGAAAACTTACATGTCATTTTTACCCCTTTTATCTTTATATAATTTGGTCAACAAATGTCAGCCGTTAGTTTTTTTTAAATGGAGGGGCGGCATTGCCCCATTTTTCAAACTTTCAAATGCCCATTGCCCCTAAGAGAAAACTTCTAAGTTATTCTTACCCTTAACCCTATAAAAATAGAATGAATAAAAATATAAATAAAATAAGTTCCCCTTCAATGTGATCCAATTTCCATCTTGCCTTTGTAAGCTTCTAAGAGGCATTGACTAATTTCAGTCTGAGTACTAAATTTGTTATTAAAACAAAAGAAGAAAAAAATTGAAAGGTGAATTTTTCTTTGGTGCTTGGCTATAAAAAAACATATTCCATGTCGTCAGGACATTATAGAATATTTTCATTGAAATTACTCTCCTATTTCTGACAAGTTTTTTTTTCTTTTGGTTGAAATACAAAAAGCATCTCTGAACTTTGGGTGTGTTACAAATCAACTCACTCACCTTTAAAAGTATATTATGAAGTTTCATATTTTGAGCATAAATTCTCATGCCGTTATATTTAACTATTTATGCTACCTCATTTTTTAATTGAATATTATACTATATCACCATAACAAATGACACTTGACATTGTCATTAAATTTTAATTATTTATTAATATGATAAACAACTGTCTCAAAATTAAATCATAAGACAAAGTGACTCTCATATTGCATGAATGATGAAGAATGGGGACCCAATAAAAAAGCTTCAATTTGTGAGACGAAAGTTTGTAGCTTCAATTTGAGGACCCAATCATAAGAATGTGACTCTCATATACATGTCACCTTCACTAAACCATTTATCAATAGACTCCAAACACCTTTGAGTACACCATTTAGGCACTCTACAAGTAATCGGAAGAATCAACCTCGAAAGTCATATATACACATGACCATTTTTCTTTTTAGATGGCTCCCATCCATCTAGTAGCATGTAATATCTAGATTTATTGTATAAGGAATATAAGGCTAAATGTGCAATCAAAGATTAGTTAAGGGTCAAATAAAATAGTATAAATCATAAGGACACCTTATGTACTAGCCACCTTGAGTAGTGGTAAAAGTGTAATTTCTAAGAAGCTAAGGAAACCAAAGGCAATTTTGTAAATTTTGTTAGGATATTAGAAAAATTTCCCAGAAATATAGAAATGAAGAGAATAATTCCCCAAAATATATGAGGCATAATTGAAGTTAAAGCAGCATAAATTTCACTAAATGCTCAAGCATGAGTTCAAGCATTGCCAACACTCGAGCACTGAAGGTCAGCACTCGAGCATTGAAATGTTTTTCAAGCAATGCTTGCAGTAGTGCTCCAGCAAAACCAAAAGCAATGCTTCTAGTAGGTCCAAAGTGCTGATAAAGATAATTAGGTGATCTTTAATTCATAAGAATTTTTTATTATCAACAAGAAAGACTTGCCCATTAACAAAGAGAAGCTAAACATCCAACTCTGAGCTCCAAGGGATGGTAACTGCTATACTCTTTATTTGGAAAAAAGCATCTAGGTAATACTTGTTTGATTAGTCAAGTTTATGAGAGTCGGTTATGGCACAAACGTTTAGAATATGTTAACATGAATCAGCTTGACTGGTTAATCAATAATGAATTAGTTTAAGGGCTTCCAAATTAAGTTTCAAAAATGATTTGGTCTGTGATGCTTGCCAAATGGGAAAGAAAACAAAATCATCTTTTAAATCAAAGAAAGAAATTTCAACAAAGAGGCCACTTGAACTACCTCATATGGATTTGATGGGTCCAGCTAGAGTAAAACGCTTAGGGGGAAATCTTTACACATTGGTGATTGTTGATGATTTCTCTAGATTTAGTTGGACCATATTTCTAGCATCTAAAATGAAACATTTGAGTTATTCACTATTTTTACCAAGAAGGTTTAAAATGAGAAGGGTATGTCTATTGTTTCCATTAGAACAGATCATGGAGAAGAATTCTAAAATGGAGACTTTGTGGCATACTGTGAAAGTGAAGGGATCAACCACAACTTCTCAGTTCCAAGGACCTCACAACAAAATGGAGTAGTGGAAAGAAAGAATAGAGTACTTGTTGATATGGCACGTGTGATAATGATAGAAAAGAAGGTGTCACAAGTATTTTGGGCAGATGCTCTAAGCACAGTTTGCTACATATCCAACAAAGCATACATTAGGACATTTCTTGGAAAGACACCGTACGAGTTGTTTAAACGAAGGCAGCCAAATTTGTCACATCTCCATGTGTTCGGTAGCAAGTGTTTCATCCACAACAACGGAAAGGATAACCTCAATAAATTTGATCATAAATCTGATAAAGGTTTATTTCTTGGTTATTCTAATAGAAGTAAAGCATTTAGAGTTTTCAAGAAACGTACTTGTGTAGTTGAAGAGTCTGTGCATGTAGTATTTGTTGAAACTGAAACTCAAACAAAACCTAATACCGATCAAGAAGTTGTTATTTCAAAGGGTTTTGAAAATGTTAACAATGATAGTTCAACTGATGGTCAACCATTATATGATTTTGAAAATGAACATTATTTTGAAAATGGTTCAATCAGATGAACATTCTCAATCCCCTCAACCAAGAGCTTGGAAGTACATCCGCAATCATCCTCTCCATCAAGTGATTGGAGAAGTGAATGAAGGTGTACAAACAAGGAAAAGATTTTTAAATGAGGCTCAATTTTCTGCTTTTATACAAAGATAGAGCCGAAAACTGTTGATGAAGCTTATGATTAGATTATAGCTATAAAGAAGAGCTAAACCAATTTGAAAGAAACGAAGTTTGGGACTTGGTACTTAGACCTAATGATCATCTGGTCATTGGTTCAAAATGGGTATTTAGAAACACACTTGATGAACCTAGAATTATTTTTAGGAACAAAGTAAGGTTGGTAGCTAAGGACTACACTAAGAATAAGGGATTGATTATGAAGAAACCTATGCTCCGGTAGCAAGATTGGAAGCAATACGTGTTTTACTTGCTTTTACTTACTTAATAGATTTCAAATGGAAGTGAAAAGTGCTTTTCTAAATGGATTTATTATGGAGGAAGTATATGTTGAACAACCTCTTGGTTTTGAAGATTTCTTAGAACCTAATCATGTTTATAACCTTAAGAATGCATTTTATGGTTTGAAGCAAGCACCTAGAGCTTAGTATGAAAGGTTAAGCAACTTCTTAATCAAGAAAGATTTTGTTAGAGGAAAAGTTGATACAACCTTATTCATTAAGCATTCAAAGTCTGATATGTTAGTTTTGCAAATTTATGTTGATGATATTATCTTTGGTGCAACTAACAATGATCTTTACCAAGAGTTTGTTAAGATTATGCAGGCGGAATTTGAGATGTCAATGATGTGAGAACTCAATTTCTTCATAGGACTTCAAATCAAGCAAAGGAAGAACGACGTCTTCATTAGCCAGGCAAAGTATTTAAAGGAGCTATTGAAGAAGTTTGGAATGGATCAATGCAAAAGTGCGTACACTCCTATGAGTTCAACCGCACTCCTTAATGCAGACGTGAATAAAAAAGACTATGACATCAAGAGATATAGAGGAATGATTAGGTTACTACTCTATCTCATAACAAGAAGATCAGACATTCAGTTTAGCGTTAGAATGTGTGCAAGATATCAAGCTGCACCCAAGGAGTCACATGCTGAAAATGTGAAAAGGATATTAAGATATCTTGTTAGCAATATTGATCTTGGAATCTGGTATCCAAAAAGGAGTAAATGAGCAGTTAATTGCCTACTCAGATTCAGATCACAGCGGGTACAAAACAGATAGAAAAGCACAAGTGGTCAATGCCAATTCCTTGGAGAAGCATTGGTGTGTTGGTTTAGCAAGAAGCAATCAACAGTATCATTATCTTCAACTGAGGCTGAATACATTGCTGCTGATAGTTGTTATGCATAAGAGCTTTGGATGAAGCAACAACTTCAAGATCTAGGAATGTTATTCAAAGAAATTCCTATTTATTGTGACAACATTAATACCATCAGTCTTGCCAAGAATCCTGTGCATCACTCTTGGAGCAAGCACATTGATATTCAACATCACTTTATCCAGGATCATGTACAAAGAAAAGATGTTAAGGTTGAATTCATTCCAACTCATCTTCAAATAGCATATATCTTTACCAAACCATTGGCCAGAGAACAATTCATGAATATCAGAAGAGAATTGGGAATGGTGAATCCCAATGAACTGTAAGTAAATGTTGATTAATTTAAGATATTTTGATGATTATGTGCACTAACTTAAGCATTAGAGTGTTTTATCAATGTTTTGCAAGTGCCTGAGAAACTACTTATAGCAATACTGGAAGAAATGCTCGAGCACAGGATTAAGAATTGATTTTGTGATGCAATACGTGAGCACTATGAGGCATTACTCGAGTATTGGAGCAAATGGAGCAGTGCTGGAAGCTAACTCTCAAGCAATGAGTGGAAGTAAAGGTAATACTCGAGTATTCAATCTCAATACTAGAGCATGATAAGTTTTCCTAGTCTTTGAGACCACAATACTTGAGCATTACAGAACAATACTTGAGTATTGGGCCATTTTGGGGGCATATGTTTATCTTTTGGCCTCGATGCTCGAGCACTGAGAGCCAGTACTCGAGTACTAGGGTGCAACATTTGAGCACTAAGAGCTACTGCTTGAGTGTTGACTAGTTTTTTCATGTTTACGCCCTCAACACTCGAGCACTAAGGGACAATGCTCGAGTGTTGACAGATTCTGGTGCTTAATACCCCTTTTCTCGTTAGTACTCGAACCCTAACTCTAGAGCACTCTCAATCCTCTGTATCCTAATCGTCACATCTGCTCCCAAACCGTTACATCTGCAATCGGTAACTGATTTTCGGCTAAACCCCTTTATTACTACCTTTTATTGCTTCCATTTTCAATCAAATTTGCTCAAATTCATCCAATGACGTCAACGATACCATTGCCTTCAATTCTCTCATTCTGATCATTCCAAGCAATGGCACGCACCAAAATCACTCCCAGAAATCCTCTAAAGGCAAAAGAACTGCTTCTTTTGTGTAATATCCATACTTTTAATGTTAGTGTAAATAAATGCCAAATCGATAGTTATGAGATGAGTTAAAGCCTAGAGATAGGAAGTACAGAAAAAGAGGAAGTTAGTGAACCAGAAAGAACACAAGCAGTCTAGGCCTAATGATTGAAATTTTTAAGAACTTCACAGTTAAGCGTGCTTGTCCTAGAGCAATGATAAGATGGGTGACCTCCTGGGAAGGACCCAAATGTCATTAAGCATGGAAATGTAAGGGCAATAATGGAATTTAGTAAGATTAGTAAGAAAAGTAAAGGGCATTTTGGGAAATAAGAGAAAAGGTTAAGGGTATTTTGGTCATTTGACCAAAAGTTAAAGTCAAAGGTCAAAGTTAAACAAGCTATCAGGAAAATTCACTGATGCCCAAAAGATAGAAAAAAATCTAGTGATCAAAATGATTGAAGTCAGTTTTCCAAATTCGGCTTAGATTTCCGTCTAGAGAATTTTAAAGATTAGTAGAGAAAAATAATTATTTGAGGTATTAGGAGGCCTCAAATATATGAGTTCAAGGTATAGAAAAATAATATGAAATTTCTTGAATTTTATAACATTATTGCTTAGAATACGATAAAGACGATTTCTCAGATCAAAAGGAAAAAGATCTGAAAACCCTGAAAAATTGGGGTTTCCTCAGAAATTAATTACAGACATTCCGGGACGTATTCTGAGGTAAGGTAAAGGGTTAGAGTATGAGTGTAAATTCTAGAAATTTTTAATGCCCTAAAACCTAGTTGCTTGTCGGTAGACCGTTTTTCGGTATTTCGACAGGGTAAGGCAACCCTGTAGAAATTTGAGGATTTCCAGGGGTATTATGGGCACAATCATTTTGTTAATTGAGTAAGTTATATTTGGAAATTAAAAGAGGAATAAAAGATGTCCCCAGATAAGCAGAAAAAAGTTACCGGAATAAAGTTATTTTTACTGGTATAAGTTGTAACCGAATCAAGTAACCAAATGGCAACCATTTGGTTTGTGTACTAAGTTTCTAGAAGCTACTTACACACCTTTTATGTGGTCAAATGAGAGCCAAGCACATGTGCGAGGTGTTGGTGAATTACTAACCATTAGATCAAGCTTTATTTGCAAGACAAAATCCTTGCCCTTGATTTCATTATGAAGAAGTAAGTTAAGATAAAAATCTTCCTCCTCTCCCATTTGTGTCATCATATTGGCTGCCAAAAGGAGAGAAGAAGCCACCATCTTCAAGTTAGGAAAGGAAGAAGAGCTTCAAGAAAACTCAAGGTAAGAAGCTAAACCACCCAACCCTATACATATTCTTGATCCTTGCAACCTCCTCTCCACTTATATCGGAGTAGTTTCTTGATTAAACCTCTCTTTTCAAGATTGAAAGTTAGGGTTCTTGATGGTGAAAATGAGAAAGAGAGGGATTTAGAGGAAATTGTTGGTTGCTGTAACACTCCTTATTTTTCCATATAAGCTTCATAATAGATCACCAATGAACCACTTTTAGGTCTTAGATAACTCAAATTGACCAAAGAAGTGAAATGGAAAATTTTCAAAAACGAGTTACTATTTACTTGGTCAATTTTCAGATTTATGTCCCAACTTTAAAAAATCATAACTAATTCTAGAAAAATCGAAATTGAGTGGTTCCAATTTCTATTTGAAGGGGACAAATACTCACCGGTTCCAAGACTTACAGTTTATTCCGTAAAAATGTACTGTTCAATTGGTAAATTTTCATTTGTTTCAGATTTATCACTTAACTTTGGAATTCCATAACTCTTTGTACAAAATGTCCAAATCCAGTGATCTTGGACTCATTTTAATGCTCAATAAGTGAAATATTTAACTGAAAATTTTCAACTCATTCGTAGTTCATTTGCTATTTTTCATCATCACTCATAAACTGGGAAGATTTGAGGGTTTTGGAACCCTTTACTTGAAAACTTGGCATTTCTTAAAAATTCACCAAAACTTCCTTTTTGTCAAAACCAAACCTCTTGCAATGCATGTTTACTTCCTTAAAATATTAGCATATATTTATGCATGCATTGACATATATTTACTTACTTATCAAGTAGAGGTTTATGATTACATAATTACATCAACTTGCAAATATAGTTCCAACTATATCACATAAACTTCCACAAGTAAGAACATCACATTATGCCATCTTCAAGCATCATTAACTTTATCCTTACCCTTGCTTGTGCTTGCACCTAACATGGTTAGTTGGGGGTGATAACTCCCCATTTTTAATATAATTTGAGATATATTTTAATGCATTTGGGGAGTTATTAATGCAAAAATAAATAGGTTTATGAGTGATTTTGATAAGATTGAAAATTATCACATGATTGGGGGATGCTATTATATTAATTTAGAAATAATTAGGATTAATGAAAACAACAATGCTTAGTAGGAATGCAGACTCTGGAACCTTAAATTTAAATTGCTTGAATTATTGTTTTATTTGTTATAAGCATTTCTATACTCAGGAGATCCAACAGAAGCACGAGATTTCAGCGGACGAAGGCTTGACCGGTATTAGCGGCTGATCTGGTGGAGCTGAAGGTTTGGATCCACGAAAAACGGTGACTGTTGCAACAGAAAGAGGGACTGGGCACCTGATAAAAGGAAGCAAGAGGCGTCGTGGAGAGAGGAGTTTTCGGCACTGGAGTCACAAGCAGCAGAGTTTCAGCAGCTGAAACACGCACAGTAGCTGGAAGCAGGAGTTTTGATAGCAGAGTTTTTCTTCGACGCACGAGAGACACAGCGAAGCGCAGCTGGTCACTTGGAGAGCTTCGACGGCACGCACACATCAGCGACGGCACGAGAACAGCTGGAGGCAGCAACAGTTTTCTTAGGGAGACCCGAGACCTTCTGACTGCACGAGAGCTGAACTTGGCGAGCTGGTTTTGCTGAGAAGACGACGGTGAAACACAGGCGAGAGCTGGAACCAGAGAAAGCATCGTCGGTGCTAAGGAAGATTAGAGAGAACGCACGAAGAGCTGGAGACCGAGAAGCTAGCTTAAGGCCACGTTTGGTGCTTCGGTTATTCAATTCCCTTATTCTCTCTTTGACTTTAATCCCTCAATGCGTTGCTCTTGTGATCAAAATGTTTAGTGGCTAAGTCTTTTTGTTCTAGGATTATTTGGACCCATTGCATGGATTGAGATTTGATAATACTCTCTTTAGTGATTAATGATGATTATATGTTAATTTTATCTTGTGCTTAATGCTTCTAATTGATTGGCCATCACTTAGATTGATTTGTTCAATTGAATTAAGCTTGAGAGAGTTAATTTAATTGCATGACTTAGATAAAATTATGCTAGACTTGAAGTTTAAATAATCAAATGGATAGTTTGTTAGT
>JANTPZ010154000.1:0-15603 GCA_025593235.1 Vachellia pachyceras
ATATGGAGAAGCTTTCCCAACCATCCTTAAAATTGTGAAAGATGCAGCATGAAAAACCATGGGCCTAGAACGGAAAAGGAGTTTAAAACCCAAACCTCATTGGACGAAACCCAAAAAAACAAACGGGCTGGTGTTCATGGGTCGTATTTAAACCCGCTTTCCCGCATGGGATTGGAAGACAGGGACTCGTAAAATTCTAAAATTAGAACAACTTCGATACGAGGGATTGCTCTTCGGTTTTCGAAATTTTTACTTCTGTCTCCAAAGCGAGTTTGAGCTCCTCGTACCACCGCGTTTTTTCATCATAAATTTTCCTTGCACTTATAATGAATCCTCTTTCGCTTCCTGTCTCAATTCTTCTCTCCGACATACAAAGTAATCAGGGAAGAGTTATTGCCAGGTAAACCCAGAGGAGATCAGGCTATTCACTGTTTTCTTTCTTTCTTCCTAGTGATCTGCCTGCTCTTTCCGCAGCATATTTTCCTGAGAAAATCAACCAACTGAAAGGTACCTTATTCATATTTTTGCCCCTTTTCTCTTTCCTGCCTGTTATTGACATGTGCTCCTTTTTATTCCATTCCCTACTGTTCTTCAAATATTGGTTGTCGTTTTTTTTTGTTTTTGTTTTAGGGGGCAGATATGAAGAGAACCAGGGACGATGCTTATGCTTCTTCTCAATTAAAGCGGCCCATGGGTTCTTTACGTGGGGATTCGTACGTCCTTCTCTTACTTTTCTTTCCTTCGCATGCCAATTTCATTTCTCTCTGTAGAGTTGGTTGCTCATCTTTAGCGAGTGTATCTTGTCATGGCCTCAACACCGCCTTGATGATGAATTGGAGCATTTCTGGCATATTGGGGGATTTGGTGTTTTCACCTGAGGCGTCTTGCAAATGCCCGAAGATTATTCATTTATTGATGATTTTTTGTTGAATTGATGGGGGCTTATCTTTTATTTGACTTAAATTGACTATGGATGGGTTCTCCTGTGGTTAAATAACATATCGGAGCAGATGTGGGTGGTTTTTTTATCATAACCATAAATCTTACTAACATCGTTAATGCACTCAATTTCCTCTTTGGTTAAGTGGAAATAAACAGAAGTAACATGCGCGCGCCCCCCCGTCCAAAAACATTATTCTATGGATCAGACGTTAGTGAAAAGAAAAACTTGATAATATAATTTCTTGGCAATAAGACCATCAATCAATAGCACATTTATTATATTAGTTTTAACGGTTTTAATGCCTCAAATGTTGGTACGCTGGGTATCTGAATTTGTAATTATATTTCACTTATGAAGCTATGGCCAATCCCAAATCCCTGGAGGAGGAGGAGGAGGAGTGGGAGGGGCAGCTACTTCACAGAAATTGACTACCAATGACGCTTTGTCATATTTGAAGGAAGTGAAAGACATGTTTCATGACCAGAGAGAAAAATATGACATGTTCTTAGAGGTCATGAAAGATTTCAAGGCTCAACGGTAGACTCTTAACTTATTTTTGAACCATGTGATTGTAAAATTTGGTGCTAAAATGATCAGGGGTGTCTCAGCTGTTCTTCTTTCCTTCTGCAGGACTGACACTGCTGGTGTCATAGCAAGAGTGAAGGAACTATTCAAAGGGCACAATAACTTGATTTTTGGATTTAACACCTTCTTGCCAAAGGGGTATGAGATTACACTTGATGAAGATGAAGCTCCTCCAAAGAAAACGGTTGAATTTGAAGAAGCTATAAGCTTTGTGAACAAGATAAAGGTAAAAGTGACTTTTTTTTTGGGGAGGCTTCTATCAGCAGCTTCTGCCTCTTGCCTATTAGTTGATGGGTTTTGCATATGCAGAAACGATTCCAAAATGATGAGCATGTTTACAAATCATTCTTGGACATTTTGAACATGTACCGCAAAGAGCACAAGGATATTGGTGAGGTCTATAGTGAGGTGAAATGTTCAGCTCTACTTTTTGCTATTTGACTCTTTTTTTTTGGGTTATCTTTTAAAAACAGGTTTATTTTGCAATATTTTCTATCTGTCTTTTGATTAATCTTACTTTTTCTTTTATTCTCTAGGTTGCTATCCTTTTTGAGGACCATCCGGATTTACTTGAGGAATTTACTAGATTCTTACCAGATACTTCTGCAGCGCCTTCTACACAACATGCTCCTTACGGTCGAAATTCATTTCTACGTTTTAGCGAGCGAGGTTATGCAGCACCCATGATAAGGCCAATGCAAGTGGACAAGGCAATAAGATTGTTCCTTTCCCTTTACAATGAATTTTATGAAATGCTGTATTTATGCTGGGATTTTGAACTTTGAAATTTACAGCACCGCTATCGGCGGGACAGGCTTAATTCTCATGAGCGCGATCCAAGTGTTGATCGTCCTGAACTGGATGATGACAAGGCACTAATGAAATCTCACAAGGACAAGGAGCAGAGGAAGCGTGTTGATAAGGAAAGTAGGGATAGAAAATTTCGTGACCAGGATGATAGAGAACCTGATCATGATAATAACAAGGAAAAATCACGATTTTCTGACAAAAAGTTATCTGTCAAGAAGGCTGAAGGTTTTGGGTTGGCATCTGATTTTGCTTCTTATGATGACAAAGATACCTTAAAGAGTAAGCCATCATGCTAAACTTTTTGTAGAAGATCATATTTGATTCTAGAATGTTGCTCGTTTAATTTAACATTTCTGGAGTCGTTAGCCAGGCTAATATGTAGATGTTCAGCTATTCTGCTTCCAAAAATAGCCTAATTAGCAGCATATTTGGTGCAAGCACCATAAAAGAGGAAGGGAAGCTGTGATTAGTTACATTGTCTAATGCAAAATTTGTGAAGAATGTTTGTCAAAATCAGTTCACCTGGATTCATGTGGGAGAACGTTACATATATTAATTGTTATGGACATTTTGTCCCATCAAGGGGAGTAATATTAGAGAGACAAGTAGGCAATTAAAGTAAGCAGAGAATAAGATCTTATCCAAAAGCAAGCAAAATAAATGTGGAAAAAATATTTGCATTTCTCTCGTATTGTTACTGCCTTTCTTGGTTAGGAAGTTGCTATTTTTTCAATTTAAATATATCATTGCGGGAGCATGGGATTTGACTAACCATTTTGACCTGTATAGTTTCGTAACCTGTTCCTTTTGGATTGTTCGACTTTTATCAGGCATGTATAACCAAGCATTCAGTTTTTGTGAGAAAGTTAAGGAAAAGTTGGGCAGTTCAGATGACTACCAAGCATTCTTGAAGTGCCTTCACATTTTCAGCAATGGAATAATAAAAAGGAATGATTTGCAGAATTTGGTAAGTGATATTTTCAGTATCTTGATAATGATGAATCAATCTTTTTGCTCTAGAGTCAAACTTTAAAATATGCACTTGCTTTTCTGAGAATAGTTTATGGTGTTATCTATTGACTAATGTAAGTTTTAGTTGTGCTTGTCCAAATTCCATAAGCAATTCCTGGAATGAAAGCACTGCATGTTTTTGCCTAGTCAATGCTTTAGCTGGTATATGCTTTTCCAGACAAATTTATTGGTGTTTTCATGTGATCTCTAGTATTTAGCTGAAGGGTGTATAAAGCAAGAGAAAAAAAATAAAAGGGGCTTGGATATACTTGAATGATTCCAGGGTGGGTCATTTACATAAGTTACATAATATCGTTAAATAGCTGTTAATGAACATTGTCATTAACCATCTATCTACCATGTAATCTGGTAGGAAGAGATCAATATATGAAAATTTCAAAGGTAAAATGTCTTTAGTTGTTCAATCTCACTAACCTAGTTAGTCCATATATTCTTGGAGTGTTCAAATCATTTGAGGTAGTAAATTTCTAGTTTCTTTTCAATCTAGATGATCTAGGATTCTCATTTCAGGTTACTGACTTACTTGGAAAGTACCCTGATCTGATGGATGAATTCAATGAGTTCTTGGAGCGTTGTGAAAATATTGGTGATTGTTTCTCAACTTTTTATAATTGGTTTTCTCGTACATTCATGTGTTTACATTGATGATATCTCTGACATATTTGTTCTTGTAGATGGGTTCCTTGCTGGTGTCATAAGTAAAAGTAAGTCATTATTTAAATTAATTTAGCTGTCCTCCTTATGGTTACTCTTTTTTGTTTTTACCAAACAGCGTATCTTACTCTTTTTCATACTTCTTTAAGTTGAGGAAGGTGATCAGATTGGTGCATTGAGTTGATATTTATTTTTACTCATCTCAATTAATTGTTTTTAAGGGAAACATTTGGAGTATATTGTTGAATAAGACCGAGTGATTTTAAATGTATTCTTCTTTTCTGATCTTATTGGTGAATTGATGTTGCAAATCTTGTTGATTTCAGAATCATTAGGTGGTGATGGTCAATTATCCAGAACATTAAAGTTGGAGGACAAAGACAAAGACCATAAGCGTGAGATGAATGGAGCTAAAGATAAGGAAAGGCACCGGGAGAAATACTGGGGAAAATCCATTCAAGAACTTGACTTAAGTAACTGTCAACTTTGCACTCCAAGCTATCGGCTTCTGCCAGAAGATGTATGAAACTTCTATTACATGTCTTTTCTTCTGTTCTGATCGATATATTTTCTGTTGTGGAACTTCTTACTGTCTGTAAATTTTGCAGTATCCAATTGCTGTGGTTAGTCAGAGATCTGAGCTTGGTGCTCTAGTATTGAATGATCACTGGGTATCTGTGACTTCAGGAAGTGAGGATTACTCTTTCAAACATATGCGCAGGAATCAGTACGAAGAAAGCTTGTTTAGATGTGAGGATGACAGGTATAACTTGGGCCGGTTATTTAGCATCCCTTTCAGTCTGATGATCCCTTCTTTGTTTGGTCACTTTTGACCGTTCTATGATTTTAGTCCTTTCCTACTGGATCATTGTTTTGCCAAATGAAATATTTAATATGTGGCAAATGGTGATGATTTTTTGATGTAGATTTGAGCTGGACATGTTACTAGAATCTGTAAGCTCAGCTGCCAAATGTACAGAGGAGTTATATAATAGCATTAATGAAAATAAGATCAATATGGAGGCTCCAATCTGTATTGAAGATCACTTTAGCGGTCTGTATCAAAATAATCTCAATCTAGAATGTTAATTTGAGGATTTTTCTTCTCAATATGAAAGCTTAACAATCTATTATTTGTCTATGTGGTTTCACATTTCAGCTCTAAATTTAAGGTGCATTGAACGCCTGTATGGAGATCATGGACTTGATGTTCTGGACATATTACGAAAAAATCCAACTCATGCACTTTCTGTGATATTGACTCGTCTGAAGCAGAAACAAGAGGAGTGGAGTAGGTGTCGTTCTGATTTTAATAAAGTCTGGGCTGAAATTTATGCTAAAAACCACTACAAATCGCTTGATCATCGGAGCTTCTATTTCAAGCAACAAGATTCAAAGAACTTGAGCACTAAATGTAAGTTTAATTTAAAATTACAATGATTGAATTTTGTGTGTGTGTGTGTGGATTTGATTGCTTTGGCATGTCGTAAGCCATGGATGTGCTTCAATAAGAGAGGAAAGCAGACTAATTTAGAAGTACATGATCAATCAGTAAATTTCACCATTATAGTTCTGAAGCCAATTTCTGGCAGGTACCATGATAGTTGTAATGAGCAATTTTCGACGCTGGGGTATAATTAATACGTTTGAGCTAGCAATGGCATAAGCATCTAATCTCCAACTGTCCACAAGTCCTATCTGAGTTTTGTAAGTTAGAAATTTGTTTACCAGAAAAAAAAAAACTTAATTACTTTTGCAAGTTGCAACTTTTGGCAATTACTTATGAAAGCTTGGAAAGTGAGGTGCATTTTTATGAGGATGTTATGGATCATCACACTTTAAACACAGGAGCGCTCTCTCTAGGAGTCTTCCCTTGTCTCATAGAACACAGCTTACATTTTTGCTGAAATTCTTTCTAGATGCAAGAGAAGTTTTTGGTTGTTGCTGATTTTAATATGGGCTTATATTTGATTTACCCAAACCTTCGGTTAGTTTTCAAATCATTGGTAGATTTCAAATCTGTCCTAATTTTCTCTCTCTATTTAAATATACAGCTTTGGTGGCTGAAATCAAAGAAAAGAAAGCAAAGCAGCATAAAGAGTATGATATTCTTCAGGCTATTGCTGCTGGAAATAAACAGCCTCTAATTCCACATCTAGAGTTTGAATATTCGGATATTGGGATTCATGAGGACCTATATAAACTTATTCGTTATTCATGTGAGGAGGTCTTCTCAAGTAAAGATATGTCAAATAAAATTATGAGACTGTGGACTACTTTTTTGGAGCTGATACTTGGTGTTCCCACTCGTACTCATGGGACAGAAAATGTGGAGGGCAGGAAAACTAGACAACGTGTGGCCCATTTTGTTGCGTCAAATGCAGGAGATGAAGGAAACTCCCATGAAGACTCTATTCTAATGAATTCAAGGTTGCCAAAATCTGATAATGAAGGAGATGTTAGAGTAAAGGAGGTAAAGAATGGTCAACAGACTAGTTTAGCAGCCAATGACAAAGAAAATGGACCTGTTGACTGTGACCGTGCTTGTAGAGATGATCCTCTAATGGATAAAGGCAAGAACAACACAGATTGTAGTGAAAAATTCTCTGGGTTTAGTAAACAGATTGCCTCTGATGAGCAATCGACCATCAATAATTCTTCTATTGCTGTTAGAGGGGAAACTAGCATAACCAAGACCAGCTTAGAAATTACTTCAGGTCTGTAAACATGTCTGTTGCAACATTGATGCCTTGCATGAATTTACCTGTTTCATCGTTCAGTTATTTATCTTTGTTTCTGGTTTAATTACTGAATTTTAGCCGTCAAAATTCTAAATCTTGTATGACCAAAAAAAAAAACTCTTGTTTTATTTCAAGGCTGTTTGCTTAATCCAGCACGACCAACTGCTACGCTAGGCAGTGATGATGGTGTTGCCATTGCTCAGGGTGGCAGTGGACCTTTGATGGAGGTATATTCAACTTGTTTTAATTTAAGTACTTGATCCAGCTTTTAGCTATTTGTCTTTTCTCTCAATATCTTTTTTGTTTTTTTAAATAACTCTCACTGTTCCTTTCTAAGTTTATGTTGGTGTGCCTATCTGATTATCTTTGGTGCTTCAGGGACGGGATATTGCTCCTCCACTTCCATTAACCAATGGAATGCTAATGGAAAGCACTAAAGTCAAAAGCCATGAAGAATCTGCTGGACCTTACAAAGCTGAAAAGGAGGAGGGTGAATTATCACCCAATGCTGACTCAGAGGAGGATAACTTTGTTGGGTATGGAGACTCCAGCGGGCAGGCACTACATAAGTCAAAGCATAATATTGAAAGAGGAAAGTATAAATCTAGAAATGGGGATGAAGAATGCTGTCCAGAGGTTGGAGGTGATAATGGTGCAGATGCTGATGATGAGGACAGTGATAATGTTTCTGAAGCTGGTGAAGATGCCTCAGGTAGTGAGTCTGCTGGTGATGCATGCTCTAGAGAAGAGCATGAGGAGGATGAAGATATAGAACGTGATGATGTTGAGGGTAAGGCTGAGAGTGAAGGTGAAGCTGAGGGCATATGTGATACACAATCTGCTGGAGGAGAGGGATCATCATTGCCATTATCGGAAAGGTTCCTTTTGTCTGTAAAGCCTCTCACGAAGCGCGTTTCCGCAGTTTCACTTGTTGAGGAAAGAAATAATTCCAGGGTCTTCTATGGAAATGATGATTTTTTTGTTCTTTTTAGGCTTCATCACGTAAGGATAATTTATTTCTTTAATGTTTGATATATTAATTTCTTCCTTGGTCAATATGGCATTCACTCTCTGAACATGGCAGATGCTTTATGAAAGGATTTCATTAGCCAAAAAATATTCAATGAGTGCTGAAACAAAATGGAAAACAACAAAGGATGCTTCTTCGCCTGATCCTTATTCAAGGTATCTTTTGAGATCTTATTTTGATTTCGTTTTTGGATAAATTCTTAATGCTTTTTTAATTAATTTTCTATCCTCTCTCTAGATTTATGAATTCACTTTACAACTTGCTTGATGGCTCTGCTGACAATGTAAAATTTGAAGATGAATGCCGAGCAATAATTGGAAACCAGTCATATATATTATTCACATTGGACAAGTTGATATATAAGTTGGTCAGACAGGCACGTTGCTTTTCTTTTCTTATTTCTCGACTTACTCATGACTTGTTTTTCATTGAAGTTTTGAAGTGTTGAAATTGTTTTCCTTCTTTTCAGCTTCAAACAATTGTAACAGATGAGATAGACAATAAACTTCTCCAGTTATATGAGTATGAAAAGTCGCGGAAACCTGGGAAATTTATTGATTCAGTCTATTATGCAAACGCACGTGTCATCCTTCATGATGAGAATATATATCGGTTTGAATGTGTAGGTCTTCTATGACTTCCCCCTCTCCACTCCCTAAAAAGCGGAAAGAGAGAGCCTTTACTACCAGAATTATGTGGGTTATTGACCTCTTATACTATGTTGTTATTTATGGATAATATTATTTTCCAATGTTGTCTTGTTGCAGTCATGCACTCCTTCTCGAGTGCTCGTTCAGCTGATGGACAATATGAATGAAAAGCCTGAGGTGTTTGCTGTTTCAATTGATCCAAATTTTTCCTTTTATCTGTGTAATGATTTTCTGTCTGTCTCTCCCGGTAAAAAGGAACCCCATGGCGTTATTCTGCAAAGGTACACATGCAGCAGACTAATATGTTTTGTTCACATTTCACTTTACCTGTTGATGAGTAGTTTGTCGAAATATGAAGTGTTTCTAAAATATAGTGAATAAGCTATTTCCAAATAGAGATGAGGAGAACTGAGTTAAATGTCAGTATAGTTGCTGGTTCAGTTTATCAGGCCTACTGGTAGTTAATCCTTAATTTGCTCTTTAGGGCATCATTTTCTGTCGTGAATGTTGTTTTCCTGCTTTTATTTGTAAAAGTTTACTGCTTGTTGCTTTCAATTTGGTGATTCATGATTTGGTGCCGTCAATTGTCTGTGCAGAAACAAACGCAATTATGGAGATCAAGATGAACTTACATCTATGTGCTTAGCCATGGAAGGTGCTAAAATAATAAATGGATTGGAATGTAAGATAGCTTGCAACTCGTCCAAGGTATGTTGTTTTCCATTTTTGTTAGCATTTGCTTCTCGTGGCTTTCTTTCTTTCCTTCTTTCATAATAGTTATTCAAGTTAACTAACAAAAATATGCTAGAGCCGAGTCTTAGCAAGTTAGCAGGATTACACCATCACAGGTTAGAAAACAAAGGGGAACACACAGAAAATGAAAACAGAACCATGCTTTAGTTTTTGAGAGGCTGGTCTCTCCGCAGTCCTCAAGTTTGCGGAAACCATCATCCTTCTCACTCTGCAGAAGGACACCCCTAAAAAGCACTAGGTGGATGATTAATTTTTCTCGCTTCTGAGAGACAGCAGCTATATTTCCCCATTTACGCCTCAAGTTTGGACTGGATCAGCTAAGCCTGATTCGTCCTTCTTTCTACCTTTTCAGTGCTCAGACATAAGTATATCAATGAACCCAGACCTATCAAGTTTTCACATTTGTTCGTTCACAGTCCTGTGGTTTTGTAGATCCTTGTGATTCTGTTTCACACATATCTTAGTTAAGGCCAGGGGCCATGCTGTGAAGTATAATGTGACATTATGTCTATCTAATAACCCCTGAACTTTCTTTCTTAAGAAATTTTTTTGATACCGTTAAAAGCAATTTTTTTACATATAATTTGAGATTGTGTCTTTGTTAGAATTCAAATTTGAATGATTGTAATCCCATGATCATTGCTCCTGTATCCCTTGATTCTAGGCATTTATGAGTGATTGATTCTAGGCATTTATGAGTAATTATGAGTGATTGTAACAAGACTTATTATCCTTCCTTAAATAGGATAATCAATCTGCTATATATACCATATTCTATTGATCAATAATATATACAACAATGAGAGCTTACTCTCAAATATGGTATCAGAGCCTGTGAGAGAGCCTGAGAGTGAGAGGCTGAGGGCCTCTCTGAGTCTTCATCTGATGACTGTTTGCGAGCTTGTGAGGAGTGTCCGTGAGTTGTGAGACGAGTGAGACAATGAGCGGGTGAGAGGATCTCCCACACTACTGGTCGGTTGCTGACACCGCCGGTCCCATCAGCCCTAGACGTCGTTGATTGATGAGTCCCCTGAAGGCGACACCGATCTAAGCCGCGCATGGAAGCCACGCGCCACACCATTCGCTGCTCGTAGCTCCGTTGAAGACGCGCCCCACCAATTGCTGTAGACACCGTCGATCGGCCAGTCCCCGAAGTCCGGCATCAATCTGATCTGCGCATGGAAGCCACGCACCGGCAACCTGCATAGTGCATGAAAGTCATGCGTTGTCACCACTGCAGAGCGTGTGAACGCCACGCACCGTCGTATCCCACATGCCACAGTCTCCTGCTGTCCAGAAAATGAACTCAACTGACTTCCCTCCATTTTTCGGAACTGTTCCAAGGCATTCAACCAATATGGGCTCAACTCCTATGACCCTTGTGAGTGGTACAAGTCTTGAAACTCAAACTAACGTGAATTTGGTGCATTCAGATAACTCCATTATAGCTCTTAATGCAATGGTGACACCTGGATTGTAGATTCTGGAGCAACAGATCATATGTCTGGTAACAAATCTTTATTTAACGAAATCAAGTATTGCCATGAGAATTTGAGAGTAAAAATGGCTAATGGTTTATATACAAAGGTTGAAGGAATTGAGACTGTAGTGTTATCTACACAGCTTGAAATTCACAATGTATTATACGTGCCTGCTCTCACATGCAATTTAATCTCTGTGAGCAAGCTTAATACCAATCATGATTGTTAGGTGATGTTTAGCTCAAAACATTGTCTCTTTCAGGATTTGACATCGGGAGGAGGATTGGAATCGCTGCTAAGGAATGGGACGGACTCTATTACCTTGAAGGTTCGAGTACCGAGAAAAATGGAGCAAGAAAGGCATTGGTTAGCTCTAACTCTGATAATAAAGATATACATTTGTGGCACACGAGGTTAGGTCACCCCAGTTTTAATTACATGAAGCATGTGTTTCCACATTTATTCAATAAAGATTCCTCTCCATTTTATTGTGAAACCTATCAATTGGCCAAACAAGTCTGATGCTCTTATCCCAAACAAAACTACAAACCTTCGTCACCATTTACCTTAATCCATAGTGATATATAGGGCCATGCCAAAATAAAAACCTTAAACTAAGAAAGGTGGTTTGTCACATTCATTGATGATCATACACGGATTGCCTGGGTACACTTGATGAGAGAGAAATCTGAAGTACTCCAAATATTCAAAATTATCCAAACCCAATTCCGCACCTCCATTAAAATGTTGAGAAGTGACAAATTCAAAGAATACTTGAGTTAGCCTTTCAGAGAGTTCCTTGATCAGTAAGAAATTTACCATCAAACCTCTTGCATATATACACCCCAACAAAATGGAGTTGTTGAAAGGAAAAACAGGCATCTCTTGGAAGTAACCCGAGCGCTTATGATTGAACGAAATGTCCCACAAGTATTTTGGGGAGATGCCGTGTTGACAGCTGCCTACCTCATCAATTAGATGCCATCCAAAATCCTCAATTTTAGCACTCCAATTCAATGCATTCTTGAAACATATCCAAACTGTTCTCTCATATTCGCTATACCCTAGAAAGTGTTTGGATCTGTCGTATTTGTGTATAACCATAATGGGGGAAAATTAAGTTAGGGATGACAAATGTATCTTCTTGGGATACTCTTCTACCCAAAAGGGCTACAAGTGCTATTGTCCTACCTCTAGAAAACTTGCAGTATCCAAAGATACAGTTTTTTATGAGGATGATGCCTACTACTCCAAATTGCCCATTCAGGGGGAGAATGGTGGAGTGGAATGGCTAATTTTGGAACCTGAACATCCCATAGTACCTGAAATCCCAGACACATCCTTACCAACAAACCAGCCTAAAAATCCCACACAACCTGAAATCCCAGATATACCCATACCAACAAACTAGCCTGAACATGCAATCCCATCTTCTCCAAACACAACCCACACTATGGAACCATCTTCTCCAAACACAATCCGAACCGTAGAAACAAATGTTGAGATTGATACCAGGGAAGCTGGACAACCTAGTCCCGATGAGATGACATCGCAGGAGCAGGAGGAAGAAAGCGACAATAGAGTCCCGAGTATTCCAAGGCAACACTATGACTCTAACCCAACGTCAAATTCTGAGGAATCGGGTTGGCTTATTGCACTCAGGAAGGGGGTAAGATCTTGTACTCAGCATCCCATTCAAAGATTTGTCTCATATGGCAATTTATTTGCTAGAATGCAGAGTTTTATGGTGAATAGTGCACAAATCAAAGTACCAGATACATTCTAACAAACCATGACTGATCCTAACTGGAAACAAGCAGCGGAAGAAGAGTTGAGGGCCTTAAAGGAGATTACCACACTTCCTAGGGGCAAGAAACCTGTAGGATGCAGATGGATAATCACTCCAAAATTCAATCCAAATGGAAGCGTAAATAAATATAAAGCGAGGCTAGTTGCAAAAGGGTACACCCAGACACAGGGAATTGATTTTAGGAGACCTTTGCACTAGTTACGAAGTTCAACACGATCAAAGTCCTTTTTTCTATAGTTGCCAACCTCGATTGTTCTCTACATCAATTGGATGTCAAGAATGCTTTCTTGAATGGAGATTTGGAGGAGGAAGTGTACATGGAGGTCCCGGATGGAGGGATGGCTCCGCATAATTCTGTTTGCATACTTCACAAATCCCTATATGGTTTGAAGCAATCTCCACAGACATGGTTTGATAGGT
This sequence comes from Vachellia pachyceras, assembly GCA_025593235.1. Lineage (NCBI taxonomy): Eukaryota > Viridiplantae > Streptophyta > Magnoliopsida > Fabales > Fabaceae > Vachellia > Vachellia pachyceras. The sequence goes on from JANTPZ010154000.1 coordinate 12,910, forward strand.
TTACTAAAGCAGTTAAGAAGTTTGGCTATGCCCAAGGGCAGACAGATCATACCCTATTCACAAGCATGATGAGGGCAAAATAACTGTTTTGATTGTGCACGTGGATGATATAGTCATAAATGGAAATGATGAAGCATCTATCACCTAACTCAAGAATGCTCTAGCAAAGGAGTTTCAGGTCAAGGACCTAGGACAAATGAGGTATTTTCTTGGCATGGAAGTAGCAAGGATCAGGAAAAGGATCAACGTGTCACAACGGAAGTATACGCTTGATTTACTCCAAGAAACATGGATGTTCGGAGTGAGACCAGATGAAACTCTAATGGAAGAATCATGCAACCTTGAAGTCAAAGCGGAAGGCGTACTTGTAGATTCTGAGAGGTATAGACGATTAGTGGGCAAACTGATATACTTAACTCACACCCGGCCAGACATTAGCCATGCAGTCGGAGTGGTCAGTCAGTTCATGCACCAGCCTCAGGAAGAATATATGACTGCTGTTTACAGGATCCTAAGCTACCTCAAACTCAATCCCGGAAGAGGAATTTATTTTGAAAAGGGAAGTGCCAGGAATATAGAAATCTATTCTAGATCCGTGGATAACTGAAGGTCGATAACGGGTTATTGCACTTATGTTTGGGGCAATCTTATCACCTAGCGAAGCAAGAAGCAGATCATAGTATCTAGAAGCAGTTCTGAAGCTGAATTAAGAGCCGTAGCTCTTGGGGTATGTGAAGGAATATGACTCATCAAATTACTAAAGGAGTTGAGAATTCTATACGAAGGCCCCCTGGACCTTTGGTGTGACAACAAGGCAAGCATAGAGATGACCAAGAACCCAGTCTATCATGATCAAACAAAGCATGTTGAATTTGACAGGCACTTCATCAAGGAGAAGGTTGAAGGTGGCATTATCAAGTTGGATTATGTACGGTTAGCGGACCAAGCTGAGACATTATGACCAAGCATTTCCCTTGGGTCAAATTTGAAGAACTTAGAAGCATTTTAGAAAGGGCTATTATTCTCCATATGTTCATGATCCTAAATACACATTAGATGGTTGTTCGCGAGTACAGGACATAAGCTAGCTTGTAAATGGAAGTGCCATGTAAGTGTATCTATTACAGACTTGTACTCGCGATGCTATTTGGAGCTTGGAATCTTGAATCTGGATGCTGTATTCATGTCATTCCTATAATTTCCTAAATGTGTTATGGGTTTGATCATACGTTCGTGTTGGATTGGTTATATTGACGTGTAAAAGCATTTAGTCCTTTCAGCTTCGTAGTATGATTTGTCCCTGTTGGGCTGAGTCAGTTTGTTATTCGTTTTGCTATATATGTTCGCTCTCTTGTGGAAATTTTGAAGTGCCATGGCCTTATTTCCTGGTCTAACGGTTCTTTAAATGGTTTACTAACTCTTGTGCTGGTTTACTTATTTACCGGTCTCATATGCAGATCTCGTATGTTCTGGACACGGAAGATTTTTTCTTCCGCCCCAAAAAGCAAAGGAGAACATCATCACGGTCAGGGACCACATCTTCCCGACATCATCGAGCCAGACAAGAAAGATTCCTCAGATCCTTATCAGTCTCATAACTTTATATCCTGCGTGTGACTGGAACCCTCAAGGTAACTTCAGGGTTTTAGAGCTGATCTCTTACATCTATTCAACGGTTGAAGAGTTTCCTGTAGCACTTACATATGTTTAAAGTAGTCTTCGGTGCTGCAAACCTAGGAATTCTTAGGTTAGCGCCTTATTTGTGTAACCCCTTAATATTCCTTCATCGTCACATGGAAGTGGAGAGGAATTGGCGGGTCTGTGTAACATGTTAAAGAGGTTTAATGGGTGGGAAGTTGGCCAATCCTTTGTAAATAATCTGTGCCTTATAACATAGTTGCAGAAATTTGTAATCAAATCGATCTGAGTCTTCATTAGAAGCATGAGTTTCCTCTGTTCCATACTTAGTCTTGTACAATTCATGTATTGTTTTTTTAACATTATGGCCATGGAGTAGATAATCAGTACTCGGATATTCCCCCGTCTTGTACTAACCGACGCTAAATCAGCATGTGGTGGGATTTTATTCATTATATGATTCGTGCACAAATCTGCGTTATACTTGTTTCCCACAACCAAAATATGACTGCATCTAAAATTTGGTGATAGTTCAAGTGAGATTATTTGTTTTAAATTCTGTATTTATTAAATAAAAAATTACTGAAAACATAAAACATAAAATAATTTAATTTCAAATGGGCGATCTAAAAGCAAAACGAGCAACATGGGTGATGGGCATGGAAGCTAATTCCATCTCTTGCTGAGTCCACAAATTATCGAATTTAATCTCTTCTAAGGAGGAAAGGGAGGGCCTCCGATGGGGCTTATATTTATTAATGTTACTGATATTACTCTGCAACAAGAAGTGGGCACATGTTTGGTTGAACCGATAATTTTTCTTACATCAATGCTTGTATGATGTATCTTCGGATATAAGTCTCGAGATGTGAGCATGACCTCACATTGTTTATTTTATGGTGGTTTGAAATCTTCATTGTTAGTATAAGAGCCTAACACACATCAGAATAAAGGGCTTTAAAGAAGCCCGTAGCCATATCTCGCAACGCTTTTCCATCAGTGATCCAGATCCCAGAGTCTTGCCTAAGAGCCTTGATCTGATGACGGCATTTTCTG
>JANTPZ010154002.1:0-17238 GCA_025593235.1 Vachellia pachyceras
CCTTCTCTAGTGTCTTCCTATGTGTCGTTGCGATAGATACGCTGTCCAGAACAGCATCAACAGCAACATTAGCCAAACGTTTTTGCTCGTTTAAGGGAACGCCCAGTTTCTCAAAGTACTTGAGAAGTTCTGGGTCAGCTTCGTCAAGGGTTTTCAAAGCGGGTTTCTTCTTGGGCGCAGAATAATAGCATATGTCTTGGAAGTCAACGGGTGGGTATCTGTTATCCGACCACTTAGGCTCTTTCATCTTCAAGAATTTCTCGAAGGCATTCAACCTAAACTCGAGCATCCAATCGGGTTCCTCCTTTAAGGTGGAAATCAATCGGATGGTTTCTTGCGAGAGCCCTTTCGGAATTGAAAACGAATCGATATCAACAGTAAAACCGAATTTCTTGTCGTAGTCGCGATTGCGGAGAATTTCCCGAATCTTCTCATCAGAGCTAACGGTTGAAGATGAGGACTTACTCGGTGAGGAACTGATATCATAGCCAACATCAGCTCGAACTTTCAGAATCCCTCGGCTTTGGACTTTGACCCTTGAAATCGGAAATTTAGGAACTTCAAGCTTAGGGTAGAACCCTTTGGTAAGCTTCAATTCGCAACTAGGTTGCGGAGAGAAGCTTGAGACACCGTTGGCAAGAAGAGACGCCATGGATGAGAGTCGAAAATGTTGAAATTCCATCTAATGGTGTGCTAATTTCCCCGACCACACACCTATATAGGTCCCGTGTGCCACACGGACCGGCTTGTGGTGTCAGAAGCACTTATGTTAGATTTTCAATTAAAAAAAACTAAATAACTACAAGAAAATTAGTCAAAACTCAACACAGGACCATGTAGGTTTGTTGTGCTCGATCCAGATCTGTCCTGAAACTAAAACTTGTAACTGGCCAGCCCAAGCCCAATTTTTCAGGCCCTAGGACTAAATAAGTAACCTATCAGGCACAGCTTAATAAAAACATTGATGTCTCCCGTGCCCATACGGCTATAATAGATCATAAGTTAGGTGTATTACCCTTATATTATTAGTAAGCCCAAGCCCAACTCTTTTCTTAAAATTATTGTATCAATAAAAACAATGATGTCAATTTAATCGTTTGAATTTAAAAAGTGCATTTTTAATAGTTGGTTGGTATCGTTATTAGTTTCATAAGGTGTATTTAGTTTGAACAGAATGAATGATAAAGGAGTGGATGGAGGGAATGGTAAATAATGGAAGGGAAATAAATAACCTTGTTTGGTTTGGTTCAAAAGAGGTAAGGGGGCATTTTTAATAATAACTATTTGGTTAAGAAGGAAAGGTAAAAGAATGAATGATAGTAATTTACCATCTTACCCTTATATATTAATTTGTATTTTATATAAATTAATTTACCCATTAACTCTAATTAATACGTTTGGATTTTATTTAAAAGAAATATTTATTTTCAAAATGGAATATATTTTTTATTGAGAATTAAATTTTTCACTTTGAATTTAATAACATATTTTTTAAAATTTAATTAATATTTATTATATATATATTCTTAACCATTATTCTATGATTTTTTATTTCTAATTAATTTAAGGAATAATATATTTAATTTAATAATAAGGTAGTAATACTTTTATTTATAATAATTATATTTTGCAACGGAATAATTGTTTTATCTGTAATCATACTTTTCATTTTTGAACTAAATAACATTTTTTATACATAATAATTTATTTACTTTGAAAATTATTTTTTTATAATAATATATTATAACAATACGATTTTAATTAGTACTTTATCTTCGCAATGATATTTTACTTATAATAATATATTTTAAAATGTTTAATTAATTTTATAATATATTTTAATTAAAATTATATAAATTTTTAATAACTTTTATTTTTGATACAAATTCTTCAATAACTTTTATAATAGCAGAAATTTATTACAATTTATTTTCGTTTATTTTTATTTTATTACAGAATATTTATTAATTATAATAATATTTGTTTTTCTTATAAAAATATTTTATTAATTTCATAGTATATTTTAATTACAATGTATACTTTTTAATCACATTTTATAATAATATAAATTTATTACAGTATATTTTTATTTTATTACAATATATTTGTAATTAAAATAATATTTTTCTACAAATAGAATACCATAGAATATATAAGAGGAAAATTATCTTAAAATTTGGCTACCCTAGAAAGAACAGTAAAAAATGGATGATTGAGGTGAGAGGAAAGTAAATTTTGGCTCTCTTCCCATCCAAAATTGTAAATCAAATAAGGGGATTATCCTCCCTTCCATTCCAACCCTCTCATCCAATCAAACACCCCTTTAACGAAAAATGGTAATTCATCAAATTTAAATTGTGATTATACAATTTTAATGCCGATAAAATATTGTTAAACTTTACAGTGTAAAAATTATATTAAATATTCAATATTTAAGTATATTTTTATATCATTTAATTATAGAATGATGATTAAATTTACATTTTTCATTAAGTAAAACTAAGGGTGTTAACGATAAATGACTAAAAGTATACTTTTTAAAGTTAAACGATTAAATTGATACTTGGTATAAAATAAATAATTAAATGTAAACTTTAAACTAAACCCTAAACACAGTGAATAAAATTTTGAATTGTCATCCAATACTTATTAGTGATTTTAATATTTATTTAGTCAAATTTCCCCAAAAAAAAGAACAAACAGACCAGTCCCCTACCCCAATATTTAGGCCCAATTCCAACTGTATTGCTCATTTAACGTTAGATAAATGCATTTATGATATAAATATGTGAAAGATGTTACGTTATTTTACGGAAAAAAATACGTTTGGTAGCAAGTTTCACCCTTCTGCACACCTCATCAAACAAACGAAGTCTTGTTGCATACCGCCATACCCCACTCGAGAGATTTTTAGTATGCATTTTAATTTATTCGGCCCTCTGGTATAAATACGTTTAGCGGCTGGTTGAGTGATGCCATAATCCGATCTTTATACGGGTGTTGAACTCCCGCTCCCGCCTTCGCCTTCGCCTTCTTCTTCTACTCCCAATCTCTAGCTTCCATGAACTACTGAAATGTCGCTTTCTGCAACTCACTTCCAAGCCCCCTCCATCCCACCAAAACCCACATCACACCAATCTCCTTCTTCCTCTTCATCCTTCTTCCCCATTCCAATCTCCAAAACACTCGTTCCACAGTTCGCCAGAGCCCCCAAATTTTTTGTCCGTTGCTCCGCCGCTGACACCCAGACCCTACCCAAATCTGCCATCCAACGAATTGTAGAGAAGCTCCGCAGCCTCGGTTACACCGAGGATAGCCATTCTTCTAAACCTGAAGGTGATTCCGCTCTGAACAACTCAGCAGGGGAGATATTTGTTCCTTTGCCGCAGCATTTGCCCAAGTACCGTATTGGGCACACAATTGACTCAAGTTGGAGCACACCAGATAACCCAGTTCCTCAACCAGGCACAGGAACTGCCATAGTGAGATATAATGAACTCACAAGCCAGGTGGAGAAGCAGAAGAAATTCGAGAGGGAGTTGGGGAAGAATAAGAAAGAGGAAAAGGCGCCCACATTGGCGGAGTTGAGTTTACCGCGCGGGGAATTGAGAAGGCTGACGACTCTAGGGATAAATATGAAGCAGAAGCTGAAGGTTGGGAAGGCTGGCATCACGGAAGGGATTGTGAATGGGATTCATGAGCGGTGGAGACGATCGGAAGTTGTGAAGATTTTTTGCGAGATATTTCTAGATTAAACATGAAAAGAACTCACGAGTTACTGGAGGTGAGAGGCTTTTCTCGAAACATATTATTCTCCTCTCTGTTCCTAGTATGAATGGCATAGAAGTAATTAACTTATTGGTAGCGTGCGACAAATGTGAGCTTCTACGATCATTGTAATAGCGTCATTACTTATGTTGAATAAACTACTCTTTATTGATATATGCGGGGAATATTAACAAAGCAAGGTTATACAGTATCACCGGGAAGTCGGGAAGGTAGAAAATCGAAATCTTTTCTGATGGACCAGTGTTTGGGGTCTTGTAAAAATACTACACATGCTAGATGAAACACCGATGAATAGAGAACAGGGATATATAAAAATATATGCTTTGGTAGGTAAGTATATCAAGTTAAGCTCAAGCATTAACGTTAATGATTTGAATTCATATAAACAAGAGGATGTTCTTTTTTTTTTATGTGGAACATGACTAAAACTTAACAAGCAATGAAGTAATATATTAAATTAGCGATATTTCACTGTCCTTTATCATTGAGAGTCATGAAAATATTTAACAACTAAATGTTTAAATGCTAATAATAATTATAATTTGTTCATCATCGTCGTCCTCCTCCTGCTGTCTTCTTCAAGTTCATTATCATCTTTAATTTGTTGATTTAGTGCCTTCTCCTTGCTATCTCTTCGAGCTATGTCTTTAGAAGCAATGGTGCTACAATCTCCTCCGTCCTCTCCATTTTCATTTTTGTTTTCATTATAATTGATGACACCTCGAACTAAATGTTCTTTTCCTTTTCTTCTTCTCCCCCCTAAATATGATTTGTTAAGAAGATTGAATACTCTATGGAAAGTCTGACAACAAACCCGGAAGTCTCACCTGAAAATCGGCCATAATTATGACATATTGGACTAGTCTCAGGTGTCCTGCACTGTTTATGGCTCATGAATAATACAGCTCCCTATAAATTTTACTATATGTATTGACGGATACAGCATGTTCAAATAACATACTTTTACATAAAACAGTATGACCTGAGAGTGGCTTGTAATAATGAATGGTCAATCCTTGCTTTCATTTGTGGCATTTATTTTAAAATTCTTATAATTATATGGTTGCCTTTTTTAATTGTGGTTCTGATGCCTAAACAATAACTATCTTATTTTAGTTTATTTACTGTGTGATTCTCAGAGGAAAACTGAAGGTCTGGTGGTTTGGAGATCGGGGAGTAAGATAATATTATACAGAGGGATTGATTATACATATCCTTACTTCCTAGCCGATAAAATCTCAGGAGATGGCACCCTTGATGATGTTTTACAGCGTTCAGACAGGTGCAAAACAGAGAACCCATCATCTGGTACAAATTCAGAGACATATGCTGCAAAAATACCAAATTTTGAAGCGGAGAATCCAAGCTTAATACAAGGTGTCGGTAGTCCCAATAAAGTACGATTTCAACTGCCAGGTGAGGCAGAACTTGCAGAAGAAGCTGACCGCCTGTTAATGGGGCTTGGTCCACGATTTACTGATTGGTGGGGATATGATCCTCTACCTGTTGATGCTGATCTTCTTCCTGCTATTGTTCCTGGATATAGGAAGCCGTTCCGCCTTCTTCCATATGGTGTGAATCCTAAACTAACAAATGATGAAATGACCACATTAAGGAGACTTGGCAAACCATTGCCATGCCATTTTGCATTAGGTGGGTTTGGCTTCTGGCATCATACTTTCATACTTTGATGTAAGGTGACCAACGTTTTGTTTGATTTCTTTGACTTTTGTTTTTCTTTTGGGGCATGGCAGGTAGAAACAGGAACCTTCAAGGACTGGCTGCTGCAATTGCTAAGCTCTGGGAAAGATGTGAAATTGCAAAGATTGCTATAAAGAGAGGGGTGCAGAATACTAATAGTGAGATGATGGCTGAGGAATTGAAGGTCTGTCACTATTTTTGCAGTTAATTTCAACAATTCAAATGATAAAACTTAGGGCGCTTCAGGATTTGCATCACAAGAAAATAGTAAATGGAGGTTGTATAACCTGTCATTGCATATGCCTTCTTTTAGTATCGTATGATGTGAGTGAAAATCATTGATGCAATTACCTATTAACAGCTTGTAAATTGTTGGAGGACATGTACGCCAGCAGTTCTTCTTGAACCTTTCATTTTTTAACCTAAAAAAGATTAAAAAGAGCACAGATTTTGCCAGTAGTTTAAATTGCATTACTGATCCAGAACAACAATCATCTCAGCAAAAAGTTGGTTCTATGGCAACAGTAAATCAATCTTATTAATTTATGCTATGATAGCAGTTGAGCAGTATGTGTGAACATTTGACTCAGGCACAATCTTGTTTGAAATGGAAAAAAATAGGTTTTTTTTTCCAGATGTCAGTTTGATATAAGATTCACTTTGCAGATTTTGACTGGAGCAACTCTTCTTGCCAGAGATAAGGAGTTCATTATTTTGTATAGGGGAAAGGTTTTCTTGCAATCTGCAGTCTCTTCAGCAATTGAAGAGCGGAGGAATAATGCAATCCACAAGGAAAAAATGAAGGTGGAAAACATTTCATCAGTGATAACCACTCCAGAACTGAAACATGGAATTGTAGAGTGTGGTCCTAAAGGCAATGATATTCCCATCCAGAAAAAGACATCCATCTCTGGAGAAAGAAAGTGGAGTGAGGCAGCTATTAAAAGGACCAGCATGAAGTTGTCAAAGGCGTGAATTCATCATTTTGCCCCAGTTTGCTGTTTTTCGTTCAGTTTTTTTTTCCTTTTAGATTTGTAAATATCATTTCTTTCGCATACAGGCATTAGAGAATAAAGAAAGGGCAGAAAAACTTATAGAAGAACTAGAGAAAACTGAGAAACCCCAAGAATTGGAAGAAGATAAAGAGGGTATAACTGAAGAAGAGAGGTACATGTTACGGAAGATCGGCTTGAAGATGAAGCCTTTCCTGCTAATGGGTGGGGATAGAGTTAGATGTTCAGATTCAGCCGCAGACCTTCAATTGTTTTTAGTTAGGACTGTATAAATAGAAGCTTTATAGTTACATAAAACATTCGAGTTTAGCAGATATATATCTGATGGATTTCTCCATCCTCAGGTAGACGAGGGGTTTTTGATGGAACTGTCGAAAATATGCACCTTCACTGGAAGTATAGAGAACTTGTGAAGATAATTTGTAAAGAAAGAAGTCTGGAAGATGTCCACCAAACTGCTCAGACCTTAGAAGCAGAAAGTGTTGGAATACTAGTGGCAGTAGAGAGGGTGAGCAAAGGTTATGCAATCATTGTGTATCGTGGAAAGAATTATAGTAGGCCTGAACGCTTGAGGCCTCAGACACTTCTGAACAAAAAAGAAGCAATGAAGCGTTCTATAGAGGGTCAGCGTCGTGAGGTAAAATTTGCTTTGTTTGTTTCTAGTTCTGATGCGGGAGTGCTTGTTAGTTTTGTTTTCTATCCCTCATAAATGGAGAAAAAAATAGGAAATTGGAGATTTATTTCTTTGGGTGTGGTTGATTGTCGTTTGCTTGTCAATCCACTAATAAGATGAAGACTTGGTAGATTGACAGATTCAAATGCTATGTTGCTAGCCAGTCTTGGCTAATTACAATCATGCTTGAGTTCATCCTTTTTAATTTTTGAAAAAGGAACTGACTGCTTGCTAGTCCTATATGTGTATCACCATATAATTCCTTTCTCCTCACTTTGTCTTGCAGTCATTGAAGCTTCATGTTTTAAAGCTAAATAAGAACATAGAGGAATTGAAACTTCAATTGGTAAGTGGTCCTCTTTTAATAACCATTTGAATTAGTTTATTATTATTATTGTATTCTTAGATGTGCCTTTTCCAATTCATTTAAGGTGAGTTATCTATTATTCCCTTTACCAGGTTAAAGATAAGGAGGCTAAAAGTAAGCAAATAACTGATGCATCAAGATTTGAGTCGGTGAGCTATGTCATGCTGCTTTAACTCTGAACTTTCCTTTCCTGGTCACAAAAATGAAATTTATAGTACTTTTGTTCCATAAGGTCAAAGAGGAGATAAAAGGTACGCAATCCATTGGACATTCAGGATCAACAGCTGCACTGAAATTAAACGCTTCTTCTAGAGTACCTGCTTTACGAGAAAAACAGACAAAGGTGTAGCATCTGATTATTTTTTGAATTTATAATTTATGAACGCATCATACTTGCGAAGGATTTTTAATCTTCTACCTGCAACGTAACTTTGTCAGGGAAATTGTTTTCTTTTTGGGCTTAACTAGCTGATTGATAATAATGGAGTTTTGTCAAGGTCTGGTTGGATTCATTTAGAGACTCGGGCAAGCACAACATGGATAGGAATAATGAAAATAGAACTATTCACTGCAATTTTCACCCTGTTTATTTTAGGGAGAATTACATACAGGTCCCGAGTAAGAAAATTAATTACCCACAGGTCCTAGCCACTTGTAAATAGAAAAGTTTGACATGTGAATACAGAAGTTTTACTTTTGAATAGTACTGACATTTTTTTTACCACAAGGATAGGACTGACTGAAGAAATAATTAATTTCCTTATTTGGGACTTTTCTATAATTCTTCCTATATTTTACGGTTATGTTTGGGCTTTCCTGCTTTGAGTTTTTTTATCAGATGTGTCATTGTCCCTGTTCTTCCTCTTCTCTGAATTCTGATTTTGCAATGTTGATGTGGATTTCAGTTGGAGCAGGTGGATGGATCTGTCATTGATACAAGGCATAGTGTTTCTAGTAATGGGGCAATTCAATCATCAATCAAATTATCCAAAAGCGGTCCTAAATCATCAGCTCCAGCTATAGATGAAAAGAGTTCAACTGAGTTGCCTTCTAGATCTGTGAATCTTTCCAATAAAGAGAGACTTCTTCTACGAAAGCAGGCCTTGAAAATGAAGAAACGGCCTGTCCTTGCAGTAGGTAGTACTTTATCTTAGGGTTTTCAACTTATGCTTTAGTTTCGTTTCGCGTGTATTTTTTTAAAATCAGAGGGATGAGATTTTTATTTATGTAGGAAAAAGTAATGTTGTGAGTGGGATCGCAAAAGCAATCAAGGCTCACTTCCAGAAGCATCCTCTTGCCATAGTGAATGTGAAAGGCAGGGCCAAAGGGACGTCAGTTCAAGAGGTGGTTTTCAAACTAGAGGTAATGGAAGAAGTTTGTTGTTTATTATTTCCTCTGATTTTGTTGGGGGAAATCAAAAGTCCTGAAGATGATGTTGCGTTAATGTGGCAGCAAGCAACAGGAGGAGTTCTGGTGTCTCAGGAACCCAGCAAGGTGATACTGTACAGGGGTTGAGGAGACATCTGAAAGGGATATGGATGAGGGTAAAGAGGAGGGGGTAAGGCCCAGTGTGTCACCCGAACTCCTGGAAGCCATTAGAATTGAGTGTGGATTACAGTGAACAATCCTGACGTCAAGCTTTCTCCTCACTTTTCGCTGCCAACAAGATGTGAGGGTGGCGGTTTTGCGCTGCGGTTTGTCAGTGATCTGTGAAATCATGTACAAATGAAATTTGGTATCTGTTTAGAGGCCTTGAGAATTTTTGAAACAATGCTTATATACAGGCCATGAGAAATAAGAAATATAGTAAGTGCTATATATATATATAATTCATTCATATTTCAGCTTATTTTTTGTCCAACTTAGGGGATGAGCAGTTGAAAAATCAGAGTTTGCTTCATGAGTTTCATTTGATTTCCTTCTGCAAAAATAATTTATTTGAGAGGTTTATTTCTACGGTGGATAAATAACTCTTCTGTGATCTAAGTGTCCCCCAAGTTGTTGTGGTCGTCATTTTGCAATGTTTCCAAGTCCTAACACTCTTCATTCAAGCGTAGAAGGAAGTTTATTGATTGGCTGTTCACAATATACATCCATTTCCATCGCAGGAGCCCTGCTAGATTCAACATCCAAGCTACTCTAACCCTAGCACCATTATTGTACATGAATCTCAGATTAGAAGGAAATGGTGGTTGGTGAGTCAATTTTAAATTTTTGAGTGTCACATCTCTTTTATTCAATGCGGAAGAATCAAAATTAAAATCCATCATTTCTCTTGTTCATTGCTTTGGAACACCACGAAGGAGGCTGTACTAATGGACTTATTTTTTGGGGTCGAGCTCGTACCATGCACTGTGTTATATGTAAGCATTCACAATTATATTCACTGCATCTCTGCCTCCACCACCACTAATTTGACGCTTCCAAGTTTCAGTTCCGTTTTAGGTTTTCATTAAAATCAGAGTACATTCAAATTACATTTTACAAGTACTTTTGGATGCTGATTCCTTTTTTTCTTTCTAAAAATACATCTCAACTTGCGTATTAAGTGTAAAAGGTTGCTACAAATCTGTTATTTAAAGACGCTTCTAACACTACCAGAAAAATGACATTTAGCGATGGAAAAATTCATCATTAAATAGCTATTTTTCATCAAAAAATTTCTATTTAGTGACGGAAAATCCGTCGTTAAATGACTATTTTTCAAAAATTTGACTATCGTGTGCCAGATCAACTGGCATATTTTGTTTTGGTTTAACTAATGATCTCATGTTTAAACTCAAAATATATAGTTGTGATAATTATTTCAAGATAGTAAAACGTCTTATTATAAGCGAATTATTTACCTATAATAATATCAAGAAAATGCATCCTATTCAAGTTGATTCATGAAAAAAGTTAATACAAATAAGTCTGATATATGCTTTAGTTTACTCTTAATTTCACCTTTAATTTCAAAAGCCACCGGAAAGATCCAGGGAAGAATCAGAATTTGGGAGAATGAAATTTGCGCTTTATAAAAAGGTTATTGACAATTGGGAAAATGAGACATTGATCTCAAGTAAGGGAATTAACCACAAAATGGTTCTAAAGATTAAAAAAATTATCATGAGGTTCCAAGAATAATTGCTAAGGTTGTTAATGAAAGCTGTTGAGATTGTTAATGACAACTTCAATAATTACTCCTAAGATCTCATGATAATTTTTTGAATCTTTAAGACCATTTTATTGTTAATTCCCTTACTTGGGACCTGTGTGTCATTTTCCCTTGACAATTTGGTCCCATTTCAAAGGAGTCTTTGATGATATAATGCGTATATGCTTGGATTATCCGTTAAAATTATTTTTTAACATGATTTACGAAGTAAGTATCCATTTAAATTATCAGTAGAAACTGTTTTCCCTATATGATCTATGGTTTAAGAAGTAAGTACGTGAAATAAGTTTTATCTCGATCTGAGTCAACATGATTTCTTAATATTAATACAAATTAAATATAAGTACGTAAGATAAGTTTTGTATTATGTAAATGGTGTGTTTGGTAAAATTATGGGAAGTTCAAATGCACGTTTAACAGTATTTTTTTCGTAAAACAATATAATCTCCTTCACATATTCATCTCAACTTATGTAAAAATATTTATCTACCGCATTCTGATACGGTTCAATCTACTTCTAGAGCCATCCAAAGATATCCTAAGCATAGTTTTCTTCCCAAAGTTTTATAAACATGGCAGTGCAACGAATGAAAGTGATCCGTGCACCTTTTTACAACTTACATGGATCACTAGCCTCTTGCTTTTGAGTCGACATTATTGAAAGAGAAATGGATGTTACTGTTCAGCTGAATTATATTAATATATTATGTTAGAGAAACCCTAGGCTTCATGATGATCCTTTCTCTCGTCTTTCTTTCCTGGCACAAAAAACCTTGAAAATCTCTCCCCCTCTCCCCCTCTCTCTGCCATTTGATTCAACGCCAGTCATCATCATGTCTGTTTGCTTTGTGCTCTATCGCCATCATTGCTCCCACACCTTCATCTTCTCTTTGGCCCCTCCACCCTCATCATCACCCTCACCCCACAAACCTAAAGCCGCCATCATTACGACGTCAGGCGAAGAAAGAGAAAAGGAAGAAGAAGGAGAAGACGACGACTCAGATTTGACCTTCATTTCAAACAAGCATGGCCGAAAGAAAAACATCGGCTCCCACCTGACTACTCACTTTGGCCTTTCCTCTCATGAGACATCTTTGAGCCTTTTGCTTCGTTCATCTTCTCATGGAAGAAGCCTACTCTGATGATCTCTTCGTCATCGTCTTTTCTTTCGGGGAATCAAGCATCCTGGTCCGATTCTAATTTGCTTCATCAAAGCAAATTAATTACATATACTTCTGTCTTGTTACTTGTCGAAAACTTTTCCTTCCCTTTTGATCTCAGGTAAACCTCTCGATTAATATTGTTATAGGATATAAGTTCCTTGTTTTCTAATGAGTCAAGAGTTGGATGTTTCACTCTTGTTCTCTCTGAAGTGTGTGACTTTTGATCTTTTGTGCGTGTGTTTACAAGAGACAATATTCATATATATGCCGGTTTGACTGGTTTCTTTGCATTTACTGCTACTTTTATGAAGCTTTCTGATCTCTTAAGGTTGATTTTTCATAGATCTATGTATATATATTTATTTATGATATATGTTTCTATTTTCTGTTGATATATGATAAGGAACTCGTCAAGTTTCATGCTTCTAAAATAAAAAATTGCTTGGACGGTATATATTCACCAGCAGTGTAAATAGATCTCTATTTCTGACTACTTTGATCGCCTTTCTATTATGTAAACTTTTTTTTCCCCTGGAAACCAGTTAGGTAAAATTAATGAGAAAGAGAACACAATCAAGCATATGATTGTAAAGAAACTAATAATTAATCGACTTCCGGAAGAAAATCCATCTGTATTATATATTCAAGATCAGTTATATATTATTGCTAACCAGATAAATATCAGATTTAGTTAAATCTGTTAACATATTGGAAACTGATCGAACTGATGGGATATGGATCGGATCTCTTTCTGTTGTGACCGTGCCATGTATCGTCGTCTCTCGTGTGCACCTCCATTAGAAGTTAAGATCTTTTGCGCAAAACGAATATATATTGCTTCCCGTACGGCTGATAATACTTGTGCACTCGTGATTCTGAACTATTTTTGAAAGAACGAATGAGTTAATTGTTTCATGCTGGTTGGCATTTTTGTTTTTAGAAGACGACGATTAGAGACTTCTAATTTTTCTTTTTACAGATTCTCACTGGTATATATATCAAAGCAATACCTTCTTGTGTGAATTGTGCAAGTGTTTAAACAATGAACGAGAACGAAGAAAGGACAGGATGTATAGATTATAGTGTGTATATATATACAGGGCCCTTGCTATTAGCTAGGGGTCAAGCCTTAAACTTAAGACCATGTTCTTGTGGGCATTTATATATGATGCCTCCTTGACTTGCAGTAAATAGCAAAAAACTCACTATTTTGTAGCGGGTGGTGGGTGTCATAAGGGTGAAATTCTCGTGGATGTTCATCAATGATTCGCTAAATTACAAACAAAGAAAATCTATCAGGTTATGCATGCGTGTGTTTACATATATATCATAAGAATGCCGTACGCATCATTATACTTGCTCCTTTGATAATTTATATAACACGTTTACTATATATTGTACGTGAGATCGTTGTTAGAAATAAGGTCTTGTTCTTCAAAACCGAATTAGTTGGGAGATTTATAGGGACGACGTTAGGGCAGTACGTTGAAGACTTGACGAGGGTTCAGGAAATGACAGAAAAGCAACAAATAATTAAACATGGCTTGAAACTTAAAAGCTCCAGTTGGTGTGAGCAGTTATGTACCACCAGAATAAGAAATCAATTTGAGATTCAAAACCAGACATGAAACTGAGGAATAACAAACAAGTTCTTCTTAAATTCGGCGCAGATTCAGACGACAGCAACATGAGAGGAAGAAAGAAGAAGAAAGGTAGTGAGTAATGAAGGAATTGGGACCATAATAGGTTACTTGTAGAGCGAAGTAATACTTTAAATTAAAGGGGGGAGGCGGTGGAGGTGGCTCGGGGGGGAATAATTATGACGCTGTGTGGAAGCATAGCTTCAAATATATTTAAACAACCAAATGTACTGTCAGTCCTAAAAGAACAACACCTATAGAAGCATTTATTAATCAAACATACACTCTCGAAACATGTGCCCCGGCCCCCTCCTCCATTCACTCTTGCCCGAATCACTTCCGCGATGTTTAAATTCCCAATGAGAATAATGTTATCTCATAAAAGATAAAAAAAAAAAAAAGATAACTTTTTTCAAAGTGTTTGCCAATAAACACTTGTTAGATAAGTGGACTTGTTTAAAACAACGTTTTAAAAAGTTAAACGTACTTTCAGCAGTGTTTATCTGCAATAATCTCCTCCATATATTTATCTCAGTTTACGTAAAAGTATTTTTTTACTGTATTCACAAATGGACACAGTAGATTGTATTATCCCACATGGGCCATATCTATAAAACATCAACTATGAACATAATAAATCCTCCAGCACATACAGGTTAAGTTCGTAAGAGTTAATCCAGTTTTTGCAGCTCCCATACCAGGAGGCTTTTCTTTTCCCCGCCCACCAACTTATATACTGCTGCAACGTAGAGACTAGAGACCATGCATGCAAAAAATGGTCATGGATCAAAATTTGGTATGGGAGGCCGGACTCCACAACCAGAAAAGTAAAAGTGGGATTTGAGGCTTGTCTGACTCAGTTTTATTATGGGATGGCTAACAAAATTTAGGTCCAATTTGTTTGACTCATAAATCATGATGCTGCGAGTTCAAATCATGCTATCAACATGATAAGGACCCCGTTTATAAGTGATCTGTAAGTATCTCTATTAACTTTTTTGAACTTAAAGGTATGCTGTGACTGTAATGAACCTTAATGATTCAACTCACTTAGATTTGTTCTGTACAAAATAAGCTTTCGTATGAGATGTGTTGAAGAAGAGACAAATGATCATGCATTTGAACAAAGACTGCCACGCTCACCATAAGTCAATGTTTTCCTAAATTCTCACTACATTGATTTTTTACCCATTATATTGGTTTCTCGATTTAAAAAATTAATTTAAATCATCTTTACATTCAAAAAGTCAATGTGGCAGTGGTAGGCATAAGAGATGCCATCAGGGCAAAAAAAAAAAACAAGACTAGAATATCAGACAACATTGGGCTTTGCTTAGAAAATGGGCCTGAAGCTGAGCCCAGTGTGGGTGCCTTCTGTGGATACGGAATCGAAGGAAAGATATTTAGGGACCAAGTGGCCTACGTAACTTTTCCAGGCCTATATCCTCACAACGAGTGGTGAGGATGGCTTTACCAATAATCCCACAATTTAATTTGGGAAAATCAGGCTAAGGTCCCAAGGAAAGCAAAAAATTAGTAAATGGTCCCAAATGTTGAAACTATTGCTGTAAGGTCCCATGGGACCTTTTAATAGTTAAATGGATTGTTGAAAAGACTGGATTGCCCTTAAGCAATCTGTAAAGAAGCTGACTCCTCCTGGACAGAGAGAATGCGCGGGAAGAAGAGTATATTGTGCAGGAGTTCTAAAAAAAGACCCTAAAATCGCTGCTGCAAATCAGAAGGAGATAACAGATGGTAAGTGCTAAAGTTGAGTAAATGGTGGTCTGTATCTCCTCTGTTCAAAGTGTAGCTCCTCTGTTAGTGAAAAACTGATGTATTGCGCTCCTCAAATGAACACGTAAAACCTGTACATTATGCATACAGTTTGGAATATTGTTATTTGGTGTGTGTCTGTAAATATTGTTGATTAATTTCTGTTGGACGGAACGAAAATCAAAGAACATCGAAATATAAACTGGAATTTTCTGTTGGAAGCAGAAAATGTAAACTGGAATTTTCTGGAACTACAAATGAAAAGGCTTGTGATAGATGGATAAACTATAAATAACCTGATTCAAGCAAAATATCAATGCTTATCATTGAAATGGATATAGAAGTAATGCTTGTCATTGAAATGGATAGAAAAGTAATGTGTTTGTTTTCATTACAAAGAGGATGGTGTGTGCTCTGTTGTTTGTTGGACATGCTCTGTTTTGTAATGTAAAATAATTATGGAATGCAGCTGAAGAGTGAAGCTACAGAGGTTGTAATGACGTTGCTGATGTGGTGAACTGACGTTGCTGCATAGGTTGTAAACAAGAACAGCGAAAGTTGTTAATTAAGCTTCTCATGTTGTTAATAAAGCTTCTCAGGTTGTTAACGAAAATTAAAATCTGAAGGTGGTGAATGGTAATGGCTAGCACATCTGGGAAGACTATACTATGCTTCCTTCATGTAGGAGGCAGATTTGTAAGCAATGAATCAGATGGTGAAATGTATGTAGGTGGATTGGTAAGATCAAGAGTCATTAAAGAAGGAACAAGTTATGAAGAGTTTAAAAGAATTATAGCATCAATTGTGGGAAGAGACATCAACCGATTTATCATTAAATTCACTTTAACATTTGATAGAAACACATTCGTGGAACTTGTAGATGATGAAGGAGTTGAACACTTAATTAAATTCAATAGAGAAAGTGGACATGTTTACATAGAAGATAATGACAATGATTCGACAACGAAAGTAACGGAGGATCCAGAAGAAGAGTTATCGTAAGTTGAATTTGATGTGAAAAATATGCTATAATTGAGGTAGGAGAAAGTTGAAATCACTAACATATTTTTTTTTAATTTTGCTGCAGGTTAGATGCTGTGTATGAAGGGTGCGAAGGAAATTCAGCTATGATGTTGAATGACGATTCACCGTCAGTGGAGTGGGCAATGGAAATGATGCCTACCAGCAGACCTGAAATGAAATGTACAAAGTGGAAGGATGTTATAGTTGGAGAAGGTCAAGTCTTTGCCAATCCAAGTGCTCTTCGGGAAACATTATACAAGTATAGCATTGCCCATAAGTTTACGTACAAGTATGTGAAGAATAATAAGCAAAAGATCATTGTGAAGTGCATGGTTGAAGGATGTCCATGGTATTTAGGTGCATACTCCATGGGAGAACGTCAAGATACAAGATTCTTAACGATACGAACACTTAAAAGTGAACACCAACATGATGCCCAGGATAACCTTATTGTTGGACATAAAAAAGCATCAACTTTGACATCATCAATCATTGTTGACACTTTGAGGAATAACATTGACAAGAGCGCTAATGAGATTAGGAGAGAGATGTATAGAGATTATGGTGTAAGTCTTAATTATGATCAAGCTTATGTGGGAAAGGCGAAAGCGTTGAGGAAACTACATGGCCGTGAAGAAGATTCATACATGGCTATCCCTTGGATATGTGATAAGTTAGTAGAGACCGATCCTGACACGATTGCCCGATGCCAATTTTCAAGTAGTAACAGATTTGAGAGGCTATTCATTAGTTATGGGTGCTCAATCAAAGGCTTTTTACAAGGGTGCCGTGGCATATTGTATATAGATGGATGTCATCTAAGTGGTCCGTACAAGGGTACATTGGTTTCTGCTAATGCATTTGATGCAGATGATCAATTATTTCCCCTTGCATATGCTATAGTCAGTGGGGAAACACATAATGAATGGACTTGGTTTC